>LBNU01015582.1:22534-60576 GCA_014162995.1 Artemisia annua
GCTCGACAACTAGCAGGATCAAGATAGATTGCATAAAGGTGAATGTATATCTGTTATGTTAGTAGACATACAATTGATATGTAACATACTTTATATACACACAACTAATATACGTGGTTTGTTTTCTAGGAACCCACCACATGCTCTTTGTTCAGTCCTCAATCCATTTTGACCGGGGAGAAGATTTTGTGTGCCCACGCGACGGTGTATCCAGTTGGGGACGGCTTGATACATGGAAGCAGAAAGGGTCAGATGAGGGTCTCGGTTCTCAAAGTACTTAATCGGCAAAAAGAGTTGGATCTTCCTGTTCCAGATGAAGATATTCCTAATTTGGGAGGCACATGCGGGGGCTTTATTCAATGGCCAATTGGTGCCATTGCTTGCTTTTCGGTATTACTTGCATATATACGTGGTTCAATTTGTTTTGTATATATCACTAAGCTTTAGTCATGTTTTTAAAATTAAAATGTGTAGGGTTTGCCAAACACCCCTACAAAAAGTGCCGCTGCCAAGAGTACATTACCTAACAATGTACAAGGACCTTCAACTGAATGTTCAGCATTAACGATTGTTCCTACTATTGCAAAGGTAAATCCTAAAGCTATCTAGCTTTGATAGGCTTCAATATAGAACTCAGAAATGATTCATATGTAATGTTGTATGTATAGGCGAGCAAGAAAAGAAAAAAGATATTAAAAGCACCCGTCGAGCAGTCTAAAGCCGAGAAGGAAAAAGCTGATATCAGAAAACAGTTAAATGCTTTGAAAGAGGATATAGATGGGAGATCAGATGCTGTGAAGAAAGGCTATTATCGTTGGATGGCCCATGAGGATTGTGCCATGCCGCAATTTGTTTCTTTCAAAAAGGAGATATTTCGGGATGCCGATGATTTTACACTACCAATCAACCCAAGAGACATCATTGAACTTCTGACAGGCGAGCAACTAACGACCAACATTCTCACTCTTTTCTTAAGGTATGTGAATTCTCACTATTTTCTCAAAACTATATGCAGCTACTGTCGTATTTGGTTAAATGTTGAGTGGTTTAAGAGCCGAGTCTAGGATTTGTGGCTCATTCATTGGGTTAGACCTCAGACCCTGTGTTTTCTTTATCACCTTGAAAAGTTAAATGAAGACCTCAGACCCTCCCATCTTGTTGCCTCTATATAAAGTCAAAAACAGACCACATTTAAAAAGAAATATTACAAAAGAACACATACCTGATTATGATTATCTGATTACTGAGACGACCGGCATATATTTTAACTAATTAGTTTAATGCCCAGAGATGTCATATTCTGTTATTGACTATTTAAGGGTCAAATAACCAGTTTCAAATGATTCAGTAATTACAACAAAGCTGGTTTTCAAAAGGTAGATAAAAACAGCCAATATCCCTTCTTTTAACATGGTTTGAGACACTTACTTCCATCACATTAGATGAACCTTTTAATACTTAATAATAGTATTTCTTTTGTTTCACGCTTACTAGTTTCATTTTTGTTAATGTGTTTAATCAGGTCACTATATCTTCTCAAGGCAGCCTCATCAAATCAAAATAACAAGACTGGTTTCTTGAACCCGGAAGTGATCACGGCAGATACACGCATGGACACGGACACTGAGGTTGTAATTTACTTGACAGAAGCATTAAATTGTGAGATTTCGGGTTATGATTTTTTTGTGGCGCCGTATCTACAGAGGTAAGATGGTACCATCTTCATCTTTATATCATTTTTAAGTTACTTGCTTTATACAATAACAAATTGTTTGCACATGTAATTCTCTTTTATTAATGAAATTCTACTTCACTTTTTCTTAAAGTTTGTCAAGTTTACTTATAATTTCTATTAAGTTTGCATCATGTGATTCTGAGCTTCATAGTGTAACAGCTGCTTATTATTGTTGATCTAGTGTTCATTGATCATAAGTGACTGAGATTGATTGAATTAGTGGTAAATTGCAGCTTAGATACAACAGTTATAGTGATAAGTAGTTGATATAGGGGTGTTTGGAACTATAGGGTTTGCTGTAATAATTGGTTAATCAGTGTGAATTGCTGGTTCACTTACAACACCTAGGCTACTAATAGACTAAATATTGCATAAAATCTAGTTGTTGTTTGATATAAAGTCAGAATGCACTTGTACTTGGCCACACAGTTAACTGAGTGGTAAATTTGTGTTGCTAAGTTCCTTTAATTTGTTGCATAAGTGTTTGAGTTAGCTTAATTCAGGTTAATCATTGCTTATAACATCATTTTAGACTCACTAGGGTGGATTGAAGCTGGTAAAAGTCAACTTGGTTCAACAAATGAAAAAAGTCAGCACATGCTGATTTTTCACAGTCAAATATTGAGTTTGCTTGCTGAACACTGGTCCAATTAAGGTTCAATTAGTCTACTAGATTTAGGGCTTTTGCATTTTTTGAGTTCTCTGGTTGGTCATTGATATTTTGCCCCCTTTAGTTTTCAGATTAGGGCTTATTTGAGTGCTTATTATTGGACTGCAAGTTGAAGCCATTTTAGAGTGTTTGCTGATTGATCAGTTAATTGCATTTGTGGATCTTGGCTTGTAGTTTTTGTTGCATTGCTTCATTTGAGTTCCTTTTAGTGTAATTTAGCCTTTTGTTCAGTCCTGAGCTTAGTTGTTCACTTTTGTGCTTAATTGAGCTTATTTGTGCTTATCTCTAAACTGTTAGCTTCTCAATTGCATAAATCAGTGTCACTTTTGGTCAAAATCAAAGGTTTCTGACATGTGCAGTGGTCATCATGCTCTTCTCATTATTTGCCCAAAGCATGGAAAGGGATTCATTTTGGATTCTTATAAGTGGAAAGAAAAAAGAACCAAGAAAGACTATTATCTCGTTAAACATGTGGAACGGTAATAATATTCTTAAGTTGATTTTGAATTCACTTATGTTTTTATAATATCTAATACAAATTGTTGCTTATTTTGTCTTTTTCTTAGCGTTGTTGGTCAATTGAGTTGGGACTTTCCTGCTGTAAATAAGCAAGAGGAGACTTGGGAGTGTGGATTTTATGTAATGAAGTGGGTGCTTGACTTCGCGCTGAAATATCAACATGACGACTTCCCGAATACAGTAAGTACTTGCTATGTCTTCGAATATATTTTTTTACATCAGATGCTAATTTGTAATATAACAATTTTTATTTGTTTATTATGGTACATATAGCTCCCTTGGGGTGATGAGAGGTCGTTAAGTATGGGTGAGATAGATTCTGTTGTCAATGCGTGGTTTTCATTGTGGCGCGATGGATGAGGTATGTTATATACATGTATAGACTGAAATGGTACATTAATGACATAATAGGGTTTGTTGCTAGTGTTTTGTTACAGTTTGTGGAATAGGTGTAAGTTATACCAGTATAAGCCCGACAGCTAGCCATATCCCAGTAGGTGTTATAATTTGTAGCAACACCAGAACTAGATGTTGCGAGCTATGTGATACGAGTACTATACTTTTTATCATGCGTGAGCCTTCTATATATTTATAGCTAGCGAGCTATGTGATACGAGTACTATACTTTTAGACCTTACTCATACTTTGATTGGATTGTCGAAGTAGCAAAACTGGTTTAATTATGAGCAATTCAAAGCTGCGCAAGTATAATGCCCAAGCTGCTATTCCTATTGTTTTTTCCTTGTTCAGACTCTCTTAAGTTAACATTATCTATGATCGATCATCTTGTTAATATCCTTTGATGAAAAGTAGTTCTATTTGTTATTCTAATGCAAAATTAAATAAGGGTTCTACTTGTTGTTCACCTTATCTGTAAGTTAGCTTTACTTGTTGTCATGTGTCGTGTTATACCAGTTCCGTGTCATTCGTGCTTGTTAGTAGTCGTTTAGTTTAAAAGAAACTTATATTCTATCTGTTTTTGTGTTGACAGCGGGTAACAACGACAGCAACTACGACAACCCCGTAAGGAAATGGTTCCAAATGTCATCAAGCTTTAAACTCTTTTGGCATCCGTGATTGCTTTTCTTATTTTGAGGTAGGAGTGAACTCTTTAGTCACAATACATATTCTACCTGTATATTTGCAACGAAGCAGCTTGGACTTTTGGATAGTTGTTAGTAGGACTCGTGAACTCTTATTTTGAGGGTGTTGTATTATGTTGCAATTGTCGTTTTTCATTTGAAGTTGTTTTGTAACTTAAATGTTGATCTTTATCTAAGTTACCTGAATATTATTGCAATTCTGGAAAAAGCTTGCACTTTTGTATATGATTAAATTATGGGAAAATCATTTTTTTTGTATTATTTTTTTTAAATCATATTTATTAATTAGATCGGTTTAAAACCGATCTAACTACACCTCAGCCAAACACGCAAAAACAAACATTAAATAAATCAGTTATTCATTATCAACCGATCTTTATGAAATCTTAAAAAGATCGGTTATGAACCGATCTATATATGTACCTTCTCATAAAGATCACCCTTGTATAGATCGGTTGGTTACCGATCTATATGAGGCTTTCTAACCGATCTAACTAGCTTTTTTTGTAGTAGTGAACAGACTTGTACAAGAGTCAGACATACCAAACCTTCCCTACCTCCAAGCAATTGTCAAGGAAGGGCTTCGTCTCCACCCGGCTACCCCAATGATTGCAAGAACGACACTACAAGATTGCATAGTGGCAGGTTACAATGTTCCAGCAAACACTAATGTGTTTATCAACGTGTGGGCTGTTAACAAAGACCCGGAGCACTGGGAAAATCCACTTGACTTCTGGCCCGAAAGATTTGAAGATAACATGTTGGATGTGAGAGGACAACATTTTCATTTCTTACCATTTGGTAGTGGGAGGAGGATGTGTCCAGGGATATCACTAGCATTGCTTGTGGTGCATACTACACTTGGCGGTATGATTCAGTGTTTCGATTGGAAGGCTGGGAAAGATGGAAATCTAACAAGTGTTGATATGGAAGAGAAAGTCGGGATCACGCTTATGAGAGCTAGCCATTTAGTTTGTATACCTGTGGCTCGTCTTGATCCACTCCCAATCTAAATGTCGTATGGACCATGTTTTACTCATCTGACGCTCTTAAATAAAGACTCACGTACTAGCTATAATCCCAAGCTTAATTTCTTGATCTATATATGTTTTTGCACAATATTGTTTGAACTAGCTCTACTTTAAATTTGTATCTTCATCACTTCCTTTTGTATGTTTTTGTGAGATTTGGTTTAAATTGTCATTTTTTTTTGGAACGGGGTTTAAATTGTCATCTTTACATAATAACATGTCTTTATGGTTAATGCCTCGTTCTATCAAGGGTTATTGCACTCAAGGGTCACTCTACTTTTAAAAAATGTTCATTTAAGTTACTATACAATTTTTTTGTTTATTAAGATCACTGTACTAATACTTTTATGCAAGAAGACTGCTATACTACTAAAAGTTATTTATTTGAGTGACTATTCTAATTTATGTTCATACAAGTCATTAGACTTGCCAAAACATGTTATTCAGATCATCAAACTTGTTAAAATTTGTTAAACAAAATTATTTTTTATATAATTCATTATTTATGGTTGTATATAAAAGTGTAATGTTCTAAATTACAAGATATGTACTAAGAATATTGAAGGAGGATAAATATTTGAACATAATGTTTGTTGTTATTTGAATGATGGGTGACATGTTTAACTTTGATAAATTAAATATAAGTGTTAAATTTCATAGTGGACATAAAAGGCGATCAGTCGCATTTGGACTACATCAAAAGTGTACACTTAAAAATATCATATTTTGATGACCTATTTAGCTTAGAAACTATTTAGATCAGATATACGCACCATAATGTTGAAATATGTAATAATAAATGATTTAATATGAAATACATTAAACATCTAAAAACAAGAATTAAAAACGAATACATAAATGCCAAAAATATGTAAAATAGTTTTGAATATTATATAACTATTTTGATGACCTGAATGATAACATATTTTAAAAAGTTTATAAACTTAACGAGCATATAAATGGTAAGATGACCTAAATAAATAATATTTAACAATGTAGTGACTTAAAAGTAATAAAACGTTAGTTTAATGATCTTACTAAACAAAAAAGTTGTACAATGACCTAATTGAATATTTTTCAAAAGTACAATGATCTTTTAGTGCAATAACCCTTTATAATACTGTATGCATGCAATAAACAGGAAACAAAAAGAACACCAAAAGCAAGTCGACTAGTGATAATTAAAGTCCACCAATGATCGGCTGGATTAAACTTAAACACAATAACTGTCGAGTGGTTATAAACTGCAACCAATGATCGACTTTAAACCTAGAGTAAAACCTATCGACTGGTTATGTAACGAACCAAAGATCGACACTTACAAAGAAGAAGAAAATCAACAGCGGAAGGAATGTGTATTAGGGTTTGGTAACTCGTGATACCATGAAGGAATATACTGTTTTGTGATATTATTCATAAATCCGGATTACATATATAGTGCATAATACCAAAGAACTAACACTCGGACTTAGCCCATACAAATACAATTGGGCTATGATTAACTATACGACTAACATGAAGGAATATAATGTTTGTGATATTATTCATAAATCCGGATTACATAATATATAGTGCATAATACCTAACAACTAACACTCGGCCTTAGCCCATACAAATACAATTGGGCTATGATTAACTATACGACTACCATATATATCCCATAATATTCACTCTCTTTTCATCACCGTACATCTTTTCACGTTTGATTCTTCTATAGTGTGATGGATAATGATTATTGCAGTAGCTCTGGTGAAAAACAAGAAGATGATTTCTTGTCATCTAAGTTGGAGTACTTAACATGACACTCTTTAGTCAAGGTATTGTATTGTTTTAGGTAGATTATATGTTTAAGGTTTTTGTTGTATGATGTGTAGTTGTTTATACTAATTGTCTTTCTGGAACTCTGTCTGTGTGGGTTGGTCTAGGAGTGTCATGTTAAAACTATTGACGACAAAAATGAAAATTGGATATAAACCCTTACCCTCGTCGACTCTGTCTGTGAACTGTTTCCATATGAAACAAAGTTCTAAGCTTTCTCTTATTCGGAATTAGGATATCCAAATAAGCTGATCAACGATCCATAGTCAGATCAGTATATATTGGGTGTTTTTTCTTCAAACTTGAAATCCAGATGACCTGTTCCTGTTGAACTTGACCAGCCCAGTTAACACCCTTAGTTGTTGGTCCTGCCCACTTTGATAGAAAAAGTAGACGGTCGTCCCCATAAGAATGTTTGATCCTTGATCTGTAGACATGTTTGAGATTATGAAGTTTATATCGTTGCTCCTTTATTAATTCTTGTTTTGTTATTTGCAGGTTATCACAAAAGAATCTCTTTTAGCCGCCGAGGTACAAGTTACAAGAGTTATTGTAACTTTATTTTCTCCGTTTGTGCTTGATGAATACTGATTATTTTTACTACTTTGAGTTTTTGTAGAAAAAAGATTTATGCAGAGTTATGGAATCACTGTCGTTAAGGGAACACCACTCACGGACGTTGCTTATACATTATCACTGGGATATTCAAATGCTATTTACGGTCCTTGAGGAAAAGGGTAAAGCTCGATTGTTGGAAGAGGCAGGTATACCTGTCTTGGAATCACAGGACTCCGGTTTGCCACTATCATCTTCTATGATGGCGTGTGGCATATGCACACAGGACATTCCTGCTAGGATGATGACAAAAATGGACTGCGGAAATTGCTTTTGTAACAACTGTAAGTGCACGTGTCTTGTCATGATTGGCATCGTTGTTATGTATCTATCTCTGTGTAGCGTAAATATTGTGGAATTTTTGGCCCTCAGGTTACATGGTTTTTATATTTTGTAAGGAGGCGATACAAACTATTCAACAATTTTCATTATGGCCACCAACTATTTGAAACTACTTTATATCTCACCAAAATCTGTATCTGGTACCAGATTTGGAGAAGAAAAAAAACTTGGTTGGAAAACAAAGGTAACCTTTGGTTGCTTGTAAGAATTTTATGAAGGAAAGCATTGTTAAATAGTCAAAACATTGAAGAAATTTCTCATCATTTAACATGTATTTGGGTTAACATCTGGTACAAACGAATCGCTATCTATACTTGGAGCCTATAAAGTAGTTACAGTTGTTGGATAGCCATATGTGTTTATCTCCATATATTGTAGCACAAATATTGGTTGTGTAGCTTCTGACCTTTTTTTGGATGTCAAGAGTGCTTATATTTGAGTCGGTTTTCGTTTCAGGTTGGACAGAGCATTTTATTGTACAAATAAATGAGGGATACAGCAGACGTGTCAGATGCATGGATCACGAATGCTCAAGTATTTGTGACGAGGCCATAGCTCGAAATCTAGTCCATGAAAGACATCCTGATTTAGCTGATAAGTTTGATCGCTTTCTTGTGGATTCATACATTGATGAACACAAAATGGTTAAATGGTGTCCAAGTGTACCTCATTGTGGGAATGCAATCAGTTGCTTATGTGAAGTAGAGTGCTCATGTAGCAAACAATTCTGTTTCAGTTGCTTATCTGAAGCACATTCGCCATGTTCTTGTGCCATGTGGGCCCACTGGAAAATAGATCAAGATGAATTAGAACCGATTATCAATTGGATTACTGTTAATATAAAGTGATGCGTAGGGATTGCTTACGCACTTTGTTTTACCTCTCAAGGGATCTCAAGAGGCTTACAATCCCCACCAGGCAGTGTACCTGACCGATGTAGTATAGTGTAGTGGCAAGTACCGGGGGATTGATCGTTCTCTCACAGGGAATAGTGTTCGTTAGGTTAAAGACTACTCTAATTAAGGTCTAAGGGTGGAGGATGATTATTTTTGTATTTTTATGTTTTTATGAAAGCAGTAAAATCTCGGTTTTGAAGGAGTGGGCGGAATTAGTTGCTAGTCAACTAACCCAAGTTATCTACTTATGCAATTAAATTAAAGTTTTGAGAAAACAATGGTGGGGAAAGTAGTGTTTACTTAGATTTCATTACTCCCTAACTATCTTTTACCATGTAATTAGTATGTTGAGTTTGCGTGGATGACGGGTGTATTCCTAACAAGTCGTAGGGAGTGCGTTCAATTCCCTAACTCTATAAGCTCCTACCTCACTCTATGACGATACGTCAAGTATCCTATCATAAGCTCACCGATAGCAACCTACGCATGAAATACTACCTTAAAATCGATTAACGCACATACGATTCACGTTTCCTAAGACGTTCAAGCTTGTTACCATATAGGAAGTTAGCCAGTTTTCTTAAGTCTAACGTAGATGAAACATTCACCCAAATCACAATCACAACATACACATCACATGATAATTAATAGTTAGGTTTCATTAGATCTAAGCAAACACAAGTTAATTTAGCCTAGCATGTTGAAGGAAATAAAAGCACAAACATAGATCATACAATACATAGACATATTGTATGGATTAAATGAAGAATTATCTTAGATTAAACATGCAAGTTAGAGGGGTAAAAGTACCCTCTAAGGTCTGTAATACACGAGCTAGGGTTTAACCCTTAAGTTCTCCACCAAGTTCCTCCTTTAAAACAATAAAATTCGTCCTATATATATAGAAAATACGGGCTGACGGCGTCAGCCCAAGGTGTGACGCCGTCACGCCGACGATTAGGGTTTTGTGATGGCCTTCTTGACGTCGTCACGCCGCCTAGTTCCAGATTTGATGGCCTTCCCTGACGCCGTCACCAGACTAGGCCAAAAACTCTCTGGCCCGTCATGAGTAACTTCCAATTTCTTCACTTCATTTGTTCCTGACGTCGTCACGTTGAAGCTTGTGACGCCGTCACCTTCTGTGCAGTTTAGGGTCTTTTGAGATTTTGTTGTTTTCCGCACTTTTTCACTCCGAAAACGCCCGAAAATGCTTCTTTTGTGATTTTCTCCTCAAAAGTACCTAAAATGAGAAAAGAAACGACTTTGGGTGAAATCCGATCAAATAATATACGAATTAGGACTCAAACTGACCCCTAAAAACGTAACATTTTTCGTCTCATCATAAAGCATTGCCCAAAGAGTCACCAACTTGTTGAGAAAGATGGCGGTTGCAATCTCACGAGATGCACTTGCGGCCAACTTTTTTGGTAAGTTTGTTCTTGTACATTAGTTACCATGTTCGATTTACCATTCATTCAAAATATTATGCATCTTTTTTCATCCATTTCTTTTATACGAGTCTTAGAGCCCGTTTGGTTTGCTAAAATAATGGAATCACATAGAAGTAAATTCGTTTACATTTCATTCCATCCATGCATTCATCAATGTTCGATTTACTTACTTTAAAATTTCGTGTGATATAGTTGGCAATGTGGCTGCCAAGTTGATCGAAAACATTCTCGCCATATCTGTGATCACAGTAATGAAGATAAAAAGAATAACTTCCAGCCTTCAAAGCAGGTCTACTATCGGTTTATGCATCACCATAATCGTTACAAAGCTCATACTGATACTTTAAATCAGGAATCTAGAATAAAGAGAACTATACTCAATAAGATGGAAGTTTTGGATCGAAACATCTTACCTCTTAGCGGCTTTTTGTGGGTTAAATACGGGGTTTATCAACTGTTTAGATCAAGGCGTGTTCTTTGTAATTCTTACCCATTTGCATTTTATATGTTTGGTGACGAGTCAATATTATTAAAGGATGGGATTACAATGGAGGAATTAGAAACAAAACAAATTTTCTTTGAGTTTCAACAACATCAGCTTGAAGAATATGTTGAGAAGCTATCAAATATTCTCGAGAAGCCATTTCATCTTTATGGCGAGGACATAATCTTGGAGATTAAACGGGAAGTTACCAATCTTTCTTCCATCAGCGACAGATTGTGCAAACATCTGTAAGTATGCATTTCTAATGTTAGATAATATATACTCTCGTATTCAATGTCAACATTTATGTAACAGTATGTTTCCTGCCGGGTTTTATATAGAATAAAATCTCACTTTGCTCTTATTCTTATTAGGTATGAACTTATTGAAACGGTATTGTTGGGTTCTCTACAATTCAAAATCCATAGCATAGTTCCATATAGCACACATGGGATCGAGAAGACTATGCCCGGCGGCAACATCATGTCATCCTATTCGACATCAAAAGGCACGCTGGAAGAGCCACACAATGGTATAGTATTTTTATGTCATTTGCCATTTTGCCCTATAAACAGTTGTTTGATCAAGCTTTTTTATTTATTTATGATTTTAGGAGGGGGAGAAGAACTGAATCAAGGTTAGGAAATTAAGCTTGGAAGAGAGTGGATGTTCAAATGAAACTCTAGTTGCAAACGTGAAGCTCTTACTTACAAGTCAAACACATTTTATTATGAGTTATGTTAGCCTTGAAAATAATGTTATATGTGGAAATTGCAATAGTAGCAAAGCACAAGGACTTGTTCTTTCATTAGGACATAGTTAATGTGACTTGTAGTATAAATACTCTCCTAGTGGCAACTAGGAGAGGTGGATGTTCATTTGTAATAAGAAGTGTGTGTGTTTTCCTTCTTTCTCTCTCTAGAAAACACACACATCTTCCCCCAATTCTTTAATCTAATATACCATGTTTACTCTTTATTTCGAGCATCCCCGACCTCCTAAAGAATGATTCTTGGTCTCTACAAGTGGCATCAGAGCTAACCAGGGGCGATTCGTGGTGTTTTTGGGTGTTTTGGTGGCTACTCGAATTGTTTGGTGGCTGGTCGAAAGGTTTTTGCGCCACAAACATCTAGGGTTTCATCTAGATCTTTCGTATAGGCTGCTAGGGGTTCGTGTGTTTGGTCTTTGGGGTGTTATGATGATTTTCGTGGGCTTTTAGGCTGATTCATGGGTGGTTAGTGCTGTTCGTGGATTAGATCCTAGGGTTTTGTGAGTATCACATTTGTTATGGGCTTTAGCGAGTATCATTTCTTTTGTTGCGAATATTGAAATAACTTGGCGAGTAAGCCTTCATCTCACCTTATCCATTTGCGAGTAAGGTTTCTTTGTTGCGAGTATCAAATCGTCATTCTGCTCAAATTTTCTTTAAACTTGCGAGTATCAATTTTTTTTTGCGAGTATCCAAAGGTTTAGCGAGTTTGCATAATTCTTGCGAGTAAGCAATTGATTCTAGCGANGCGAATATTGAAATAACTTGGCGAGTAAGCCTTCATCTCACCTTATCCATTTGCGAGTAAGGTTTCTTTGTTGCGAGTATCAAATCGTCATTCTGCTCAAATTTTCTTTAAACTTGCGAGTATCAATTTTTTTTTGCGAGTATCCAAAGGTTTAGCGAGTTTGCATAATTCTTGCGAGTAAGCAATTGATTCTAGCGAGTATGGCTAGTTTTTTTGCGAGTATCTATTTAGGGTTTAGCGAGTATGCTACAATATAGCGAGTATGGTTGCGAGTATGGCTTGTTGCGAGTATGATACATTCTTGCGAGTATGAGATATATTATTGCGAGTATGATCAGAATCTTGCGAGTATGGATTATTCCTAGCGAGTATGAGATCAAGTTTAGCGAGTATGGGATCAAGTTTGCGAGTATGGGCTAGAGTTTAGCGAGTTTCGACTAGTTTTAGCGAGTATGAGATATAATTAGCGAGTTTGGTTTATTTTGGCGCGTTAGCCTTTTGTAACCTTATCGTTTATCGAGTAAGGTCCCATTCGCTTAATTATAAGCAGAAACTCTGCCCAAATGACTCCAAGATATCGTTCATGCCATCTCAATAACCTAAACCTAAACCCTAATATCACCTCACCCAATACTTGATATTATTGGTACACCTTATACAGAACATGAGTCATTTACTTGTTTCATTACATAAATACCAATATATCACCTCACCCACTTCATGATATCATTGGTAGACCTTATACAGAACATGATTCATTTAGTTGTTTCATTACATAAATACCAATATATCACATCCCAAAACATCACGTTTTGCTTAAAAAGATCCTGATCAAGAATCATAATACAATGACGATGGCTAATATCAGAAGTTTGTGACTACAAGGAGAATTCTTTATTTTTTGCTTGGGGTTGAAGTGAAGTTTTACGGATGCGTACTTATTTATCTCAAAGTCTAGGGGTGGATGGATGCATGACTTTCGTAGATACTTGTTGGGCACATACATATGTTAACCTAGGAGTTACATTAATGGTGACGACGACTTGGTTTATCTAGTTTTCATAGGTCAAGGGGTGGACGGACGAAGACCTAGTTAACTATCACTTAAAGGAGTTACGTTGTAGTGCTCAGTGTCACACGTAGTTGTGGATAATCAAGAGGTGATTATGTCTCATACTTGATGGTTGGTTGGTTGATGAGTATTGAGTACTTAGGGATTCGATGGAGTACGAACTCTCTACACCGTTCTTAGTCACTACAAGAACCACAAGCTTAAGTCACAAGTCTGGGGAATCTTACTTCATTCTCAAGTTTCATATTGAGTTTTCCTGCATGAGGTTAATGGAAATAGCCGTCGTTGTTGATTCAGAGGTTGATAAAGAGTTAGACAATTTCAAATGGTATCGTTAGTAGATTGGGATTATCGACATCTTCACACGTGCTGATTATGGTCTATGCTAAAGGTGCTTCCGGTTACAACTACATATACACATTGGTATGCTGATTTCGATGAGATCGCAATCATCAGGGGAGAGAAATGTGTACTAAATATGTACTTTATGAAGTACTAAAGGTCCATGTGACCAGGCTTAACCGTTTCTACCTTTGTTGATTACATGTGTACGTTATGGGCTGATTATAAGATAGCTGGAATGCATTTGGTGAAGATGAAGATGTTGATACGTTGTACCCCCGAACAGAAAATCTTGAAGAAGGTCGAGTCTACAGTCGTTTTACATATTCCGCTGCATGTTTGAAGACTAAAGACGGTTCGCATGTGTTTATCATAAAAGACTTCTTCAGAGTTAGGGCATTCATCAGAGATGTTGTCAGTTTGGGGGAGAGCACTAATTAGGGGAGAGTGTATTGTAATGGTCAATGTTAATCCCTAATTAGATTCGCTCACATTGTTCCTCTACAAGTCAAAGTGATGGCAGCTGAGAAGACTCAGATGGATAAGTGAAGCTATGGTGCTTGAAGACCACTCTCGGAGCTGCTGTACTTATGTTTTGTATTGTGTTTTACTTAATTGTGCTTGTAGGGAACATTGTAAGCAATTCCCATATAACATTACTTTGGGGAGAGATTGGCCTTGAAAATAATGTTATATGTGGAAATTGCAATAGTAGCAAAGCACAAGGACTTGTTCTGTCATTAGGACATAGTTTATGTGACTTGTAGTATATATACTCTCCTAGTGGCAACTATGAGAGGTGGATGTTCATTTGTAATAAGAAGTGTGTGTGTTTTCCTTCTTTCTCTCTGTAAAAAACACACACATCTTCCCCCAATTCTTTAATCTAATATACCATGTTTACTCTTTATTTCGAGCATCCCCGACCTCCTGAAGAATGATTCTTGGTCTCTACAAGTTATATATATCGTTTTCATCTTAAAGGATAATCTATTAGGAGATTTTGGTTTTTTACGATTGATTAACTTGTGATTTACTGTTTTAGCTATATATATCATTGTTATGGGCTCTTAGAGTTAAAAGTCCTTTGCTTGTTACAATTGGATTCTTTTTTCTAGTGAAGGATATATCTGATTGAAATAAATTGGTTACGAAGGAATAGAAATTAGCTTGTATTTGTTGTTGTCGTTTTGCACTAAAGAGATTTCTCTAACTATGACATATAAAAAAAGAGCAACAACAATTGTTCTAAGCTTGGCCGAATATTTGTTGTCGTTTTATAATCAGATAATTAAATGTTCTAAGCTTTACTGAGAGAGATCCTCTCAAGTTATTTATAACTTGATTGATCGAGTTGCAATTATCAACCAATATTGGATCAAATCCAATGGCTCAAATCATTTCATGTTTTTTTGATTTGAGTCATTGGATTTGATCCAATGGTTAATAATTTCCCAATTTGATCAATCAAATTATAAATAACTTGAGAGGATCTCGTCCCTTACTGATATGATATATTNTCTAAGCTTTACTGAGAGAGATCCTCTCAAGTTATTTATAACTTGATTGATCGAGTTGCAATTATCAACCAATATTGGATCAAATCCAATGGCTCAAATCATTTCATGTTTTTTTGATTTGAGTCATTGGATTTGATCCAATGGTTAATAATTTCCCAATTTGATCAATCAAATTATAAATAACTTGAGAGGATCTCGTCCCTTACTGATATGATATATTAAAGCACAACAAAGTAGTTGTTACAAGCTCTCATTTACTTTGTAAATTTGATTCTTGTGAATTTATTTACATCCTTACCACAATACAACAGTTTTATTTATTGCAATTTTGGGGTGGAAACAATGATGAAAATATTAGGAGGAAATTCTTTGTGGTGCAAGGTCATCCGCTCTATACATGGGCTATTAGGTGGCCTGTTTGTTAACACCACAATAAAGTATAAATATGGCCCATGGTATCATATAATGAAGCTTAAGGAGGATTTACAATGCAACGGGATCAACTTACCCTCAATGTTCAAGAGAAAAGTGGGAAATGGTCAAGGTACTAGTTTTTAGAACAATATTTGGTTGGGTGGTCCGTCCCTCTCATCTGCATTCCCCAGGTTATATCATCTTGATGCTAATCCTAATAGTCTTGTAAGTGAAAGAATTCCTACTGCTAATTCTCCTCTTCAACTATATTGCTCATGTTTGATACTGCCAGTCCATATCTTAACACGGTGATGGGCTTATCTTCCCCTCCTGGTCTTATCTTCCACTGGGCTTGGAGGAGGGATATCCGAACAACCTATGAGTTGGAAGAGCTCAATAATCTAATCAACTTACTCGCCCAGTCACACCTATCCGAGCAACCTGACTCTTGGGAATGTACACTTAACAATTCTAGAAGCTTCATTGTACAAGGTATGCGTTCACACATCACATCCATTACAAACCTTGCTGATGGACATACCACAAGATGGAATAAAAGTCTACCAATAAAGATTAACATAAACACTTGGCGAGTTTTTAATGTTAGCTGCAAACTAGATCAAACCTTGATCTTCGTGGCATTGATTTACATTCGGTTAGATGTCCCATGTGTGATAATGATATAAAAAGGGAAGAGCATGTGTTTGTATCATGTCCGATAACCGTAAATATTTGGAAACAAGTTCTAAAGTGGTGGAGAGTAGATAATGTGTCGATGCAAAATCTTCTTGAAGTCATTAATCTAACTGATCGTGCTCCCATCCAGGGAAAGCATTTAAACTTCTTTGATTTGGTGGTCCAAACAACAATTTGGTCCATTTGGAGGTATAGAAACAACGCCGTTTCTCACTAAAAAGGATGAGTAAAGATCTTCTCCTCATTTAATTGGATTTTTAGTAGATGTAGACAATCTTCTCTTAATTGGATAGAGTGGTTTAATTACCTTTGTAACGCTCTATCCCCTCCCATGTAATTCCTACTAGCTCCTTGTTAAAAAAAAAAATTATTGCAATTTTGTTTAAAAAATAAAAAATAAAAACTACTATCTGAAATCAAAATCTTTTCTTTTATAATTATTTCGTTTGAATTGGTTTCCCTTTCATTTCATACTCTTGACTTTCTGTTGAATATTTCAACCTTTTGTGTAGCGTGTAGGACCTTATAATCAAAATAGTTTCAAAACTGAATATATCATTTTATTTGCACAGAGTCTAATCCATTTTTCTGAAATTACGTGGAACATAAAAATCAACATATATATAATGTGAAAGAAGTATCGCTAAAATTTGTAAACCACACCTAAAAAGTTTCATTAAATAGTTTGTACATACTTGGTCACATTAGTATCACGAAAATACACACTAGCTCTTTTTCTTGATAATACAAAAGAAAAAAGACATTTGACTTTTTTTTTTAAAGTGGCCATGTGTCACATAAGCTCATCCAAGTTGTTTCAAAGCCAGCTGGAAATCCACCTTCTGGTGTTTTCGTGCACCACCGTTTTTTCCTTTTCGCCGTCCATTAAACGACCTTGAACCACCACCACCTTTCTTCATTTGTGATGAACATTTTTTATCAAGTGCAACACTAGCTTTAATAGCTAGCAAACATAACTCTTGTAACGTAAGTATTTTATGTAACTTTGATATTGGCATGATAAAATATATATGACCTAGTTGTAACTCTTCATCTTCTGGCACATGTGGCACGTGACAGTTTACAAACATGTGTTCGGAACTGCATAGGAACATGTTGTTGTTGTTGTTGTTAAGGTTGTTGTCGGATAAGATTTGGCTAGCTTTTATAGGTTGTTGATATTCTTGTAGGTTACCATTTATAGAGTTGATCACTTCAACCTTTGATGATGATTGACCATTATTTGTGATTAATAATGTTGGTTTGTTTTTTGAGTGTTGGATACCCATGTGGAAAATGGTGTTTGTTTAGAGTTTAGGAGTTTTCGGGTGATCGGAGAGATGAAGTTCTGGTTATAGGAGGTGAGTTATTATTATACGAAGAAAAGTAGGAATGTATTTATATAGGGGAGGTAAGATAAGTGTGTATGGTGGGACTTTAGATGTAGAATTAAATGAATGGTTTCTATTTTGGATTATTTGTTTGTTTTTAGACAAAAATGTATTCAATGAGAATGTCAATGGTAAGAACTAGCTAGTTGCGTTGCATTCTAAAGTTTGAATAGAAAGATATGATGCAGATGTTTATTTGCTTTATACATTTGCAATTCTATGTTCCAAGTGAAATGGACTATCGAGTTTAATCAAACAAGAATAGAATATGTATGTTTCAGATTGTAATAAATAAAAATATATAATTTAATAATTTATGATGCTATAAAATCTATTAATTTTGTTAGACATGGTTTTATGTTATAACTTTTGACGATTGCTATCCCTTGATGAGGGCATCAAGATATTGTGATGGATTTTGAAGCTACAAAAGATGGTTAGTACAATAACGGCCCAAAAAGTGGACAAATGGAAAACATCAATGTTGCAAAACAAGGCCTACAAGGCCGATTAATCATCGTCTAGGTGCTACAAGGCCACCAAGCTTTTCGATTTTTGTAAATCATTCAAACAAATCGGTCAACGGTGGTCAACGGTGGTCAACGGCTGTCAATTACGGGCAGTGGTGATCAAACTTGCCGGAAATAGCCAGACTCATCGTGAAATTATTTTAATAATTTATAGTCGTTGTTTATATCTATTACAATATATATTTTTTTAAAGAAATATCTTGTCGAAAATACATAAAACTTGCCGAAAATATCTAAAACTTTCCGAAATTACCGAAAACTTGTCGGAAATGCCAATCCGATTAATCCCGCCTAGACTTATTACAAGCTACAAGAGATTCGACCGCCCGACTACCAATTCGTAATTTTTGCAACCTTGAAAAATATAGCAACCATGAAACAATAACACAAGCAACATAGAAATAAGCACATATAGATGACCATCATGATAAATACTTATAATTTTAAATGATGTAAACTAAAAGCCCTTTTTTTTTCAAACACCTCATATATGATTTGAAGTAAATAACTAACATTTTACTAATATAAAAAATTTATAAAATAGTATTTGTAATAAAAAGCAGATACTTATTTAAAATTATAAGGAGAAATGTTTTATAAAGATATCATACTTGCCATCATTTCTTTTTTGTGGGTACTGAACAATTTTTTTTTCTTATACGAGTACTTTTCTTTCAAATTTGTTCTTCTTAAGGTACTTTGTGATTTTTTTGCTCTTCAAAATATTAAAATTCCTATTAACTCAGAGAGGCAAATATGTCACAAAATACTCAAAGAAAGCCGAATTTGAAAGATTAATACCCGTATAAGGGAAAAAATTTGTTCGATACTCAGAAAACAAAATGATGGCAAGCTTCAAAATTGTCAACGAGTGTAAGATATAAATAATGTGAAGTATTGTAGGTGTGTTATTAAATATGTAAAAGATAATTAAGTGAAATAATTTTGACAATGGTTCCTTAGGCTAGTCGGCAAGGTGGTGATGGTTTCACCATTTCATCCCCTTGCCCTCCTCTCCAACTCACGCGTGAGCACAAAAACCAAAAGGAATTGTGGTGATCAGATCACCTAGCGAAAAAAAAAAAANAAAAAAGGCCTCATTTTTTATTTTTTATTTTGTGTGTGAGTGTGTATGGGGTATTTAGTGTGGTATATTTGTATAAAGTGGGTATTTAATGAAATGTAAAGTTAGAGGTGACCTTGACTACTAAATGATGAAATGAGAAGAAGTAAGAGGAGAGAGAAAGCTGAGGTGGCGCTGAGGTGTATGGTGAAAGTGTGATGACCTTATCATCCAGCCTTAAGTTTATGAGAACTCATGAATGTTTGGTTAATAAAAATGTGTAACAGGTTGTACCAAAAGTGTGTCTATCAACTAAGAGATTATATGTTCTAAGACTCGTCATAAACATTAGTGAGATATTATAAGATACGTAATATAGATGTGTGATACAGATGTGCAAAATTATCTTTTAATGAGACAATATGGGATACGTGATATAGACATGTGATATAGATGTGTGTTATTTTTTATTTATTATTTAAAAAAAAAAGAATAAATATATAATTAAAACATTTTTGTAATCCAAACTTGATATAAAAGTAAACTTGTCAATTATTCTTTGTTTTTTTTATATAAAGAGAAAAGAGGGGGAAAAAATTGTGTATGCTCTTTAAGCAAGTAGAGCTGTAGAGTGACAACCTATTTTTTGTAGTTAAATGAGTATATAATCGGGGGAATAAATTAATTTGTTACTACTGTATTTGATTGACCAATGATACTTAAACAAGTGCTGCATTAGCGTGGAAATTATTCCGATCCCTATGATTAATATAGAAATCTTTAGACTGCTTAATTGTTGTTAACTTTTTCAACCTATCTTCACTTTATCCAATAGAATACATAACTATAAGGGTTAGTCTAAATACACCAATATAATTATCTAATCATTGGACTATTAATCATTAATTTGTTTTTAATTTTGCTTTTTAGTCATAACTATACTAATCAATCTGAACATTTTCGAATAAAACATATTTTTTCTTTTGCCATCTATGTAACTAAAATTAACATAATTTACTTTTGCCCTACTAGTCCTTTAATTATAAGTCCACTACATTTTCGAATTATTTTCCATTCAAATGTATCAAACTTATAACTAGCTAATACATGAATCATAATAAATTAACTAGCAGGGTACCCGCGCGTTGCAGCGGCGGGTACCCTGTGATTAAAGTTTAGACGCTAACAAAATAACAATGACGAACTGATTAACCGGATTACCGAAGAAAAAAATGATCCCAGTTCGACTCAGTTTACCTATTTTTTCCGATTTCGACTGGTCATCTCCGTTTTGTTTTTGAACGGCTTGTATTGGAAAGCCGAATCGATGGAGATTTTGGATTCCGGTTGAACCCGTTGGTCCGGTCCGGTTTTCAAAATCATATGTACCATCAAATTGTTAGCATATAAATTGTATAAAGCTTTGTGTGTTTTATTTGTTTGTAGAATGTGTATAATAACATGTGTTTTTTTTATTAAAGGAATGTTTTAGAAAAATATTAATTAGTGTGTTTATTGTTGTATTATTAGTTTTAAAATTTTGATATGTATGTTTAATTGATTTGTACCAAGTGTTTTATATGTTGTATGTCTTAATTTTAAAACTTTTGATATTTAATGTGTTTAATGTTAGAAAATTAAGTTTTAGATATATTTAATGTTTCAAAATTGTGTGAAATTAACTTGTACATAATGTTTTGTTAGTTGTAATGCTTAATTTTAAGACATTATATGTACTATCAAATTGTTAGCATATAAATTTATACATTTATCGTGAGAAACGACGTCGTTTACGACAAATATCAAACTTAAATTAGCCCTGTCGCAACGCGCAACTGTCACATTTCTCGTTTTACCAACAAATTTGAAATGATGTTTAGATTGGTTCTTAAAGGCTTCTCACGTCATTAATATGTTTTTTAAGTATTTATTGTTTACCTTTTAGATTTTTTATCTTCCTTTTTACTTGTCTAACGTGATTAAAACATATATATATNTATATATATATATATATATATATATATATATATATATATATATATATATATATATATATATATATATATATATATATATATATATATATATATTATTTTCTAACACAAAACATAAATTATATTAATTTGAGTTACATAGATGGCTATGAAACAAGAAAACATGTTAAATATGTTTATGAACAAAAATATGTACGTAAAATAAATCTGTATTTAAAAAGAAAGAGAAAAATCTTTATGAGTTGCAAGCTTTTAATTATGGGTCCCACTTTAATTATTACTAGTAGAAGTAATTAACTATTTGATGTAGTATTACTAGAAAAATTACACAATTATCAAGGTTTAGAAGCTTTATTGGTGTATATAGTAGGACTCAACTCTAAACATGTTCGCTATAATTCAATATACATTTCAGTTGTACTAGGGTCGTATTATATTTTGAAAATTGAGTGAATATATATATGACTGGAGTCTGTAGAGTTATGTATCAATTACACATCTTGATCATATTTGATTTAATTTTTTGTTAATTAAAAAGTTTTGTCGCTATGCATATATGGCACAAAAATGTCCGTCTTTACATGTATTTCATTCGCATGTAATTATTATGAATTACAAGTCAAAGTATATATAACCATAATCAATTTGCCTGACCCAAAAATCATAATCCAATACAAATAATGGGTCAAATCCTAATCAAATACAAATCATGGGCCAAACTCATAAATAATCCACTAACAGTCTCCCGCAGTTGGAGCGGGAGAGGAACGAATACTCAACCTGTCTCGAAACTCAAAAAATAGAGCAGATGAAAGACACTTAGTGAAGATGTTAGCAAACGGATAGCGCGAGGGAACATGCAGAACACGCGAATGGCCAGCAACAAGCAAATCACGAACAAAATGAATGTCAATCTCTGATCGTCGTGATCTAGCAAGCAAGCTTGTAAACCACGGGTCGTAGTCCCAACGAGGGTTGAACTGATCCAGTCAAGTAAGTCGTGAGTTATGTGACGTGAATAGGTTTGAAAGATTTGGTTTGGTTTTTAATTACGCTACGAAACTTTGTTTAAAACTTAATGAAAGTAAAAGCGTATTTAAAGTAACTAAGATAAATGAGAAAGGTAAACATAAAAGAAAGAAAGTAAGATTAAACAAAATAAAAGAAAGAAAAGTAAATAAGAAAATAAAGTTTGTTTTTGGTTTTATATTTAATCAACGGAAGTAAAGAAAAAGAAAAATGTCTAGAGGAAAATAAACTAAGAGATAAGAAAAATAAACTAAGTTAACAGATTTTAAGAAAATTCGGCGGAGTAACGTTTAGGGAAGAACTAGATAAAAGCCTCACTCGAAAGAACGATGAGGAAAATGAAAGTCTAACTCGACTTATAAGAACAAGAGAACTAGACTCAAAGTAAACTTGGACTAACAATTAACTCGACACGAGGACTTACTAAACAATGACCATACTAGCTAAATACTTAAACAATACTCGCAAAAGAAAGAACCAAACTCGCAATATTGTGGACCTTACTCGCTATGTAATTAATTTTTTTTACTCATACTCGCTATGTTGCACAAATGAAACTCGCTATCTATCAAAGAAAAAACCATACTCGCTAAAACAGCTATGAAACTCGCTAAGAAATGTTGATACTCGCAATAAGAAAGAAAGTCTAGCCAAGTTGAAACTCGCTAGGAACAAATAGCTTACTCGCTATCAAAAGAATGGAACTCATGAACATACTCGCTAAGCTACAATATTCAATACTCGCTATATGTCAAAAAAAGATACTCGCTATGTATTGCTAAACCATACTCGCTATTTAAACCATCCCATACTCGCTGAATATGCACCAAACTCGCAAACCATGAAACAAAAAAATGAAACTCGCTATTCCCTAGAAAACCCAACTCGCAAAACCCTAACTAAATGACTTGGACTTATGTTTTACGTGAACAAAGTTTAACAAAAATGAAATCTCATACAAGCTTAATGAAAAAATACTTTTAAAACACTAAATAAGCTCAAAAATAAGCCCAATAAGCCACGACTTGAGTTACAAGCCCTAACCCATAAGCTTTTTTATTCGACTCAAATGTAAGCATGCAAAGGTGACAAAGTTATGTAAAAGCTTTAGTAAAAGATTGACAAATAACAAGATTAAACTTAAAACATGTAAAGATTAATAAGAAAGATTAAGATGAAGATGAAAACAAGCTAAAGAAAACAAGACATGAAAAGAAAAACTTGTATTAAAAATGACACTTACACTAATAAAAACTAAAAATAAAAATTGAAGACTTAAAATAAAAATGAAGACTAGCTTCATAATGAAGCTAAGGGTGCTATTTAAAGGAGCCAAGGAGGCATCCTTTTTACATCGTGTACGTTTAAGCCCCTCTACTTTTATAGTTCATGAAAACTACAAATAAACTTTCAATTACACACTACTAAACGTTTTAAAAATTAAACTTAAGTCCTTGTAACTTGAGGTAGCGTGTTGACGTGTTTTCTAAAAGTCTTCAAAGATGTAAAAGTGATCACTTGTTCGAATTTGGGAAGCTTATCGTGATAATTATCTTTGATCTTCGACTAAGTGTCTCTTTCATTTTCTTGAGTCTTTAAGAGATAAATTCGTCGTCACGGGCTTTTCTTAAGCAAATATCATCTTCGGCTTCACTTTTAGACTCTCTTCCACATCTCGTGCTCGTTTTAGGCTTTTTGGCTGCTTTTGATGTCGTTTTTGCAATATCCTTTCCTGCACAGTCACAAACACAAAAACACGATATCTTTGGCGTTTAACGTTAGTTTTTTTGTCTTCTTATCACTTAAACTAAGGTCAAAAGTATGTGTAAAATAGCACATACCAATCTCAATCTCAATGTGCTTGGTGCGTTGATGCTGCACATGATTAGAAGATAGATAAACTGCACTGACATTATCACAGTTGACAACGGCATGTGAAGCTCAAGAAGAAGATTACGCAACCAGCATGTCTCAGCAACTGCATTGGCAACACCACGGTATTCAGCCTTAGCACTAGAACAAGAAAGCGTAACCTAGCGCTAAGAGGATCGGGAGAGAAGATTGTTGCCAAGAAACACACAATACGCAGAAGTAGATCACCTAGTGGTTGGACAACCAGCTCAGTTAGCATCAAAAGCAACCAAAGAAGATGTCAAAGCAGAATACAACTGTAAACCATAACCTACAGTATCACGAACATTGCATAAATCCGCTTTAGAGCTGTAAAATGAGGTTCTCATGGATCATGCGTATATAAATACACCTGATGTACTACATAAAAACAACTGAACAAGTAAAAGGAAGATATTGTGGGGGGCCTGCAAGATTGCGATACAAAGTAGGATCCTTAATTGGATCACCATCAGCACCTAACTTAGAATCAGTATCAACCAGTGTATGACAAGAACAGTTAAGCATATTTCTCCTGCGACAAAAACACCCCTACAGGAGAACGAACAGTGTATGACAAAAACATACCTAACTTAGAATCAGTATCAACCAGTGTATGACAAGAATTACAGTTAAGCATATTTCTCCTAAGACAAGAACATCCCTACAGGAGAACGAGCAACAGGAATCCCCGTAAAATAATTAAGCGATCCAAGGTCAGTCATAGAAAACTTCTGATGAAGAAAAGCAATAACACGCTCTAACTAACAGTGTTGCAGAAGAAGCAGTCAAAACAATATTATCAACATATAATAATAAGTAAGCAATATGATCAGTCACATGCCGGTAGTTAAATACGAAGAGTCACAACGTATGATGAAATCCAACCCGAGTAGCATAACCTACAAATCTTAGGGACCAGGCAAGAGGAGCCTACTTCAGACCATAACGAGACTGTAGGATCGAATACTAGTTGATTATTGTAGTTTCGGGTGGTCGAGGAAGCTCAAAACAAGAGAAACGCATGGTATTATTAACGTAGAGATAAAAAGGGAAAGATGTGTATTTGATTAATAGAAAGAAGCAACCAAATAACATACAAGAAATAAGTGAGCTTCACCCCTTACAAGAGGATACGAGGTCCTTTTATAACTAAGGAACCAGCATATGGTTTGCCTCATGGGGCGATGTGGGATAAACATAAACAAAGTGCTACTATCAATTCACGAAAAATATCGCTCAGCTCAAAAGGTAACAATCTCCCTCCAGCTGGGTGATATACGTAAATTGGTTACAATGATTCCTAACAAGCAAATTAGAACATGAATAACAATGTTGATGTATTTAAGTAGCCTCTGAGGATTTTTTTTCACAACCCTTTGTCTTCAAGTCCCCCCAGCTTGCTTGTATTACTTGTAGAAGAACCACTATAATCATAGCTTCCTCCCAAACCAGCGACCCATGTGAAGAAAGTTGTTGATGAAGAAACAATCTTCAATTAAGCCCCAAAATGTTCTCCAGTCTTTATCATTACGTGCACATCGATCATAGACTGCTAAACTGTAACTTCTTCACGGTTGTTTGCTCAGGAGGTATAATATCAACATCTCAACATCAACGCACTTAGATAGCTTTCCTAGTGATGTAATCAAGCCCCGATGCACACGTTTCTCCATCCAGGATGATGACGATCTCTCAGAATCATTATAAATTTGTGTATATGCCATGAAAATGTCAACTTGGAAGCCTCATAAACGCCCGTGTATGCATCACAACTCACATAGAATGCTTTCCTAGTTATGTAAATAAGCCCCGATATACACATTACAAATTTGTGTACATGCCATCAAAATGTCAACTTGGAAGCCTCATAACGCCCGTGAATGCATAACAATACCCCGTGAGTACATGTCAATCAATAATACCCTTTATTTTATTTTATTTTTTGCCTAACTCTTTACCAACCCTCGCATCAATATCAACAGTTAACTGTAGTAACCACATATAGAGACAACCCGATATAACCAAATTGAGAATGAAGTAAAACACCCAAATTTGTGACATTTATGCTTGTATGAAAAATAATTGTGACTTAGAACCTATACTGAGCACTACAACATAACTCCTTAAAGTATCAGGTGCACAGTGGATAAATGCCTAGACAAGTTATCTTGAGACATACAACCAACCAACCAGTTTGACTCTAAGATAAATAAGTACACCCGAGAAATATCACTTCAATCCCAAATAAGCAATATCGCACAAAAACCCCATAGTCACAAAAAATTAACCTTTGAAATAATCAACCTCGTAAAATTTATACCCAAATCTGACCTTATTCCAAGTATTATAAAAAAAATGACCCCAAATAACAAATTATAAGCTAATTTTAGGATTTCCAATAAACCTCAACGAATTTCAACCGATCCACATTAAACAACAACCAAAATTATTAATAAGCCCAAAGATCGGATTAGCCCAAGAAAATACCCACCAAAAACTTGGATGAATCCATTTAGCTTGCCCAAAACCTCTTTTTCCTTAATCTTTAGGATATCTAAGACTCACAACCCTGATAGTTTTCATCTAGATAACCCTAAGCCTACACACATACATCTGCCTCTTTCACCAATCTTTCACTACTCAGCCACTAAATACTCTACCAAGCAACAATCTTTTTCGTTTAATCTTATAACAGAATCTCAAATACATATGAGTAGTATCTTTCTTGTTATTTTAAAAAATAGAAAAATAAAACACATACCTGTTTCTTTCTTTTACTAATTTAACGAAACACAAACACAAACATTTGTTGGCTATTTCGGCTATTAACGAACCACATGGCTGCTAATCTTCTTTTGTTCTTCAAATCACACAACGACCACGGCTTCAATATCTTTAATTAGGCATTGGGAAGGTTGTTTGTATTTGTTTTTCGTTTGTTGTGGCTAGATCTATGTTATTGTTTAAACAAAAAAATCTTTAAAAGATTGGCAAAAAAGTTTGAACAATTCTAAGATCTATGGTTAATTTCACTTTCTTTGTTCTTAAATTTCGTGTGAGATGGGATAGAATTGTTGTTCGGCAGTAGTAAGGAGATGGGATATGAAATGGATGTCCGAAGTTTGTTTTTGTTTGATGATGTGTTTTGTTTGTGGTTTACTGATTTACTGTTGACGTTAGAAAATGAGATGGGAGATGGGATCTGATGTCGTTGGCTATTGTTTTTGGTTCATTTCATTTTTATTTTGATCTACTTTTGTTTTCTTTTTCATTAGAGATGGGCCGCGGACAATTTGTTAACAGATCTGAGGTTAATGAATGAGGTAATAAATACCACAAAAATAAACTAATATAACAACGAGGCTCTGATGCCAATTGTAGGATCAAATACTAGTTGATTATTGTGGTTTTGGGTGGTCTCAGAAGCTCAAAACAAGAGAAAGGCATGGTATTACCAATGTAGAGATAGAAAGGAAAAGATGTGTATTTGATTAATACAAAGAAGCAACCAAACACATACATAAGAAATAAGTGAGCTTCACTCCTTACAAGAGAATATGAGGTCCTTTTATAACTAAGGAACCATCATATGGTTTGCCTCATGGGGCGATCTGGGATAAAACACAAACAAAAAGCTACTATCCAATTCACGTAAAATATCGCTCAACTCAAAAGCTAACAGAGACAGTTGTATATACACAGTCGCAGATAAACTACCATTAAGAAATGCATTCTTGACATCAAGTTGATGAACAAACCAATGTCGAGAAACTGCAAGACTAAGAGCAGTCAAAATAGTTGTCAGTTTATCCACCGGACTAACGTCTCATCAACATCAATTCCAAACTGCTGAGAACTACCATTCGTTAAAAGATGAGCCTTGTATCGACTAAGAGAACCATATGCTAAATACTTGTGTTTAAACAACCGCATGGAGCAAATAATGTTCGCACCAGATGCGAGAGGCATAAGAACCCAAATATATTTTTTTAATTAATGCATTATATTCATCAATCATAGCCTTTTACCAATTAGGATCATGAAAGCCATTCTATAATACTTAGGAAGAGGACTAACATTAGACACATTTATAGTAAAACTTTGGGATTAATTGAAGTAGGATTAGGATTTGGTGGATTTTGGTTGGGTTGTTGAACTGTAAGTATTGAATCAGTGGTGGATGTAGGAATGGGTTGAGATTGAGTGTTGGATTGAGGCATGTGGGCCTACTGGCCCATAACAGAAAGGGGTTGGGCCAAATTGGGAGAAGAGGACTCAGTAGCCATGAGTGGAGAGTGGGGATTGTTAGGTTGGACTAGTGATGTAGAAGATAAGGTGTTGGGTTTTTCTGTTTGGACATGACCAGTGAGTTTGATAGTTTGGGTTTTGGTTGGACCAGTGTTTGTTATCGATGAACGAAGGTGTTGATGAATTAAATTGGATGGGGTGTGCAAGAAATCATATGGGGTGGATTATGAGGGGTCATCGAGCCATACGAGAACATAGTCTCATCTCTATTGATGTGGCGGGAAATAATTATTTTTTTGTAGCCAAATTGGGACAATGATACCCACAATGGCTTGTAGGGTAACCAAGGAAAATGGACGGAGTGACTCGTGGCTAGAGTTTATTGTTGGTGAAGAGGTGCGGGTAACATAAGGACCCAAAAATATGAAGCGTGGAATAATTGAGGTTGGCTTTATATAAGCGAAAGTGAGGTGTTTCATTGTTAATGGATGTGGAACGTAATATGTTAAAAAGATATTCTAACATATGAAGAGCTTCAACCCAACAAGTAGAAGGTAAATGGGCTTGAAAAAGGAAGGTATATATGAGATTGTTAATGGTTCAGATCATGCTTTCGGACTTCCCAATTTGTTGAGAAGTTTTTGAGCAAGAAAAACGTATGGTAATGCCATTTATTGCAAATAATTGGTGTAAGGTGTTATTATTAAATTCGCCACCATGGTCACATTGCAAAGACTTAAACGAAGAGGATAAACATAAATAATGTGAAAAATGATCCAAAAAACAAAATATAATATTTAATACTAGTAGGACTCGGAAGTGGAGAAGTCCACAAATCCGAGTGAACAACATAAAAACAAACCTTACAATTGTTTCAAAAACTAGAAAAAGGAAGCCTCGTGTCTTTGCTAAGCCGACAAGCATAACAAACAACAAAAGACTTCGTTTTATTATACGAAATACAATTACTAGAAATAAGAGACCGCGACACTTCACTTCTCGGATGTCCAAGTTGTTGGTGCCACGTGTTTTGACTAACAAGAAAAACTTGAGGGATAGGGGCTGGCTTCGTGACAGGATATAGATCACCTGAGCTGTCACATCTGAGGAGGATGTGATGTGTCAAATAATCCTTCACAGATAAACCAAAAGAATCCAATTTAACAGAACAACCATTATCATGAACAAACTGACGTACATAAATCAAATTCTTTACAATATCAGGTGTAACAAGAACATTGTTTAATTGGAGAGGTTTAAAAGGCGATGGCAAAATGCGGAAATCGAGGAGGGGGTGAATATGTTTTCCTTTTAAAATATTAAAATATTTTGTATCAAATTATCGATTAAGTTGAACTCAACATGAGAAGTATGAATAATACATCTAAATCCATTAGACCGTATCATATAATTATACACAAAATCACAATATTAACTTCTATACATAACACAATCAACATCAAGACAATATAAGCAACAACTAACACACATATGCAAGGATAAATATAAAGCGATAAATGCGAAAATAAATGAAAAGAAATAAAAGAAAGGAAATGTAAACCGGACATGATGATTTATAGTGGTTCGGTCACGAAGCACCTCTTCGCCCTACTCCACTCCCCGAGTACCACACTCGAGAGTTCACAACACTACTCAACAAGCTCCCTTTAGGCGGAGAAAACCGTACACACTTTTGCTTACACCAATTTACGACACTAAGCAAAATGTCGAGTCCTAATGCTAGCTAGGACCAAACTACGACACNCAATTTACGACACTAAGCAAAATGTCGAGTCCTAATGCTAGCTAGGACCAAACTCACGACACGACTTCAATCACTACACAACTTCTACACACGACTTCTTCACACCACTACTACTTCACAACTACACGACTTCTTCACGCCACTACTTCTTCACAACTACACGACTTCTTCATGCCACTACTTCTTCACGACTACACGACTTCTTCACGCCACTACTTCTTCACAACTACATAACTTCTTCACACTACTACTTCCTCACACCTTTTCTTGCACACCCATTGACTCACTACTAAGTAAGATCATCTTGATCTACTTATTACATATACTTACATAACTTACTTCCACAAATTCACATCAATACTAAATAGACTCTAATACTTCTTTGACTTGATGATAAGAAATATTCTTCTCTTGCACTTGAGGGATTAAGCTTGAATCACTTGGAAACAAAGCTTTGTGATTAAATGATCAAAGGATTTAGAAAGGATTTAGAAAGATATCTAGGAAGGATTTAAACAGAAAGTTTGGAGTGTAAAAGGTGAAGAAAAAGTCCATGGATAATCCAGTATTTATAGGCAGAGCTGAGGACCTGGGGAGCGTGGCCGGTCTCCTTAAAGTTTAAGGGGACCGCCCAGCTCCAACGGCTCTCAGCTTTGTCTTTTACTGGGGAAGGTTTTTCTGGAACATTTTTGCCATTTTTGGTTGAAATTTTGAATTTATATATTTATAATGAATTAAACATTATATTTTATTTGCCAAAAATGTTTTGTAAAAGATATAAAATGTTTGTAACATTTTATAAAAAATATAGTGATTAAGTAAATGTTCCTTTGATCATAAAACGCATTAGACATTTGTTTACTCATACCTTAAGTGATTGTTGAAGCATACTTAAGACATTGAGATGTCAAGAGATGTTGACGTATGAATGCATAGATTATTTGTGATTACAAGTAACTTAAGCACTTTACGTTATGTGTTGTGAGTTACATCTTTGTCATCATTAAAACATGAAGAGGATGTTTAGATTAGACTATGTTTATCAATAAGATTGCCAACCCAATCTTCATTTTATAAGTACAAAAATAATATTTTTTTAATAAAATCACACAACCTTTCATCCAACCAGTTTGTTTGGCAACCCAAAGTCACAACCCACAACCTGTCACGTGGCAACCCACAAATGGCTACTTTTTTCTGGTGCGTGAAACATTTATTCTTCGAGTTGAGATTAAAGAAACGCGAAAGGTGTATGTTCATAGCATCTGGGTTTTGGTTTGTGCAGGGGCAATCAAATTTTACATCGAACTTGAAAGAAAAATAAATGGAGGATGAAGAAGATTTGCAGGCTTAGGGAAGAAGAAGAAAGTAAGGATATAGGGACTAGGGAGAATAGAAAAGTACGGAGTACTACTTAGTGAGTAGTTATTTACTAATATAAATCTCATTTCCCAATATAATGGATGCACCACAAAAAAAAAATCAATTGCTGACCCTTTTAGTTTTCTTTCATTATGTATAGTGTATTAAATACAATGTTTTTGGATATACTTTCCAATATAATTGGACCGGGTTTCTTTTAGCCTTGGTTAAGTGGACTTGTGGACCAGGTATCCATTTGTTTAGGCATGCAGTTAATCGAAAAATTGGGGCTAAATTTTGTTTAATATAAACTTTAAGTAATTAAATTAAATATAAAAGAAATAATTTTATATGTTAGGTTGGTTTGTTGATAAATGGTAAAAAAGTTGAGATTGGTTGTATGTATTGGTTGTATAGGTGGAGGAGTAAGAAAATAATATTTTAATGAAAGATTGGATTAGATGAGGTTGTGAATAAAGATAGTCTTAAATGTCATAATATTTATGCCAACACAAAATTCTATGACAAGAATTAGTAACGAGAATAGACTTCTCATCACCAAGACACCAACCTAGACAGACGAATAAATGTAATTATTAGAAACAGTATTAATATTTTTAACATAATTATTAAGATGAGAAGAAGCAACTGCATATATGTTTGAGTTTACTGAAGTGGGGTCTTGAAGAGTCATGGTGTTGAACGCCCCACAATGTTTCTTGACTTCTTACCTTATAACTTTTTATAAACGAAAAACTTGATGTTTCTCACATTTAACGGAACCAATTATTGAGATCCAAGAAGTGTTATAAAAATAATAAATATATAATATTTAGGTTGCGTGTGAAAATAAAGAAATAAAAGCATAAGAATGAAATTGCAAAACCGCGTTAACATGTTAGTTATGATGAATCGCAACATATGATATCGATTTATCAAACAAAGTTAAAATTTAACGTGCACTACATCTAATAGTAGCGAATTATGACTACTTGTATTATATTGGCAATACGTTCTTATTATTATGTTCATACTCTTATTTAAGTAGGTCTAATTCCATTTCCTAATTGGTAGTTCATGGCTGGCTGCGACGACAATGACTGTTAATTAAGATATAGTGTCGTGCGATTCTTCAACAGCATGATGCAGGCATGATCACTAGCTAACAACAAAAATGTAATACAAGATTTTAAGGTGGGAAATCAATGTACATTCGAGTCGGCTAAGGTTTGAACCTCAAAACTATACATAACGTTATGAGTGAATCATCTACCGTACCGTTAAATACATGGTGGTTCATGAGAGAAGCTAGAAAAAAACTTTTGATTTAGACAATTTACAGTATAAGTTATGACTAAAATCTGAAAATCTTCAGAAGTTGGTGATGAAAAGTATATATAATCGTAGCCATGAAAAGTTTGTTTTTATTTAAAGACAGCCGTGAGAAGTTTGTACGTTTGCAACTGTGGCATGATATATGATTTACAAATCTGGCACATCGAGAACTCTACATGCGTTGTTTTTAGATTTTTATGGGAGCAAAATCTATATTTGTTCAAACTTCAACCATTTTTTTAACCCATTTTTATGTCTTGGTAAATAGGGCTTTTTTAGGTAAAAAGATAGATTTTGCTCCCAAGAAAAAATCTAAAATCAGCCCATGTTTCATAATCCCTTTTCTCTTGTACTTAATTTCATAAACGTGTTCGCTAAGTCTTCTGTTTTATATCAGTTCAATGGTGGTCCACTAAGATTGAGTTAGCAAGGTTTTCAGTTTTGGTACGTTATAATCTCGGTCTTTATCAATATTGGTGACGTTATTAGGATAAGATTTCCGTTTTTATGGTTATAGTTAGTCTGTTTTATTTTTCTTTGTGGATAATTGATTTGACAAATGAAGGGGGTTCAAACTTCAATGTATTACGTTAAGATCATATCTTACGTGGTCCTTGAGTTACGAATATGAGCAAGTAGATCTTTCGAAATCTATTTTATATATGTCTTCTTTAGAATTTGATTCAAAGACGCGTTAGTGTTAAAAGTACTATAGTACTGTTGTTAAAGTCAAACGACATAAAACACTCGATTTCAAAGACAAGTCTTTATGAATATCATCTTTTTTAACGGCGAGTTTATTAAAAGCTACAAAGATACTGGATTGAGAATTACAAAAAGATTACACAAGCCGATTGTGGATCGATGATCCAATCTAACCATTTACGATTAGCCTTTTTATACCTATGTAGGATCCATGAATGAGATAGGATTTTGATTTTCTCCACAAAGGTATCTTTCTTAGCTAGGAGGTTGTGTTGAGATAATGTAATAGAAAATTTCGAAGCAAAATTTCATATGTATTTATATAAACACAAAAAGAATGGAGACATGATCGAGAACCAGGAATATATCACATTGTACCGGCTAGGTCCCAAAAGTCACTACAAGAAAAACGCTCATTAGTAACTGACAATTTATTGACGACCCATATATTCTCGTCACTAATTTGACCATTTAGTGAGGAAAGCTAAAAATTTGACCAATACTTGAACTTAACTAGTGATTCGAACCTATACATACTGAAACGATGTCATAGCATTGATATTACGGAGTAATTAATAAGAAATCCAAGTTTGGCCTAGCTCGGTCGGCCTGCCTTAACTTTTTTATGATGTAATTTTACTAGGCACCAGATTGTATATACAAACTAGCCAGTTTCAGTTTGAAATGATCTAGTCGTTGATTATCGACCATCTTACCAAGTCCTACACATCCATATACATGTGTATAAGACAGCCGAGAGCAATCATTTTTATTCATTTATCAACTAACTATTGTATGATCCTAAGAAGAATATTGCAAAAACAATTTTGACATGATCTATATCCGAATAATAAGATCATAATTTGGATAAACTTATGTAGTATCACACAAATTAGGACTTATATATTGACTTGCATCATTAATTCATTATGAAATATATATGAACTGTAAATCTGAAACCATAAAGTAATCAAATGAAGACAATGTAAACAGAAATTTAAACTCCATTTCGGGTGTTTGTATTAGCTTATGCAGCCAACTTATGGGCTTATTGGATTATTGCAGAGACAATAAGCTCAATTCTAGGGCTTGTGTCTCTTTTAATTCAAAAAGCTCAAGATGATAGTTTACAAACTCATAAATAAGCTAATCCAAACTCCCCAATCTTGTAACTTCTCTTCACTCCTCAACTATCCTTTCAAGCCTTGTAAACACCCGTCCTTTACCACGATTTCCGGCATCACCACCAGCACAACTACCACCGTCCCCACTCCAAGACGACGACATCATCTCATCCTCATCGCAAAATACCAAAGGATCAACTTTGCTACCACAACATCCACACATCACTTTATTAACACTACTACACATAAGTGCCTTACCCGCTTTAACCGCCAAAGATGCCATATCCTCGGCCGCTAACTGCCTATTTAACCAACTTAGCGGTAGCTCAAAGTAAATCTGACCAGGATAAAGCTCTTCTTCATCACTCATGCACTTAACAACCTTGTCAAAGTCCATATCATTCGAGTTGCAAATGAATGAGTTTAGTGGTTGTGCCACCATGAACACCTTGATGGGTGTCTTGAATTCGCGTAGTTGGCCATCCAGAAGGATTAGTTTCACTGTGGTAGTGGTTTTGGAGGCGATGGTACCGGTGTAGCATGAGAAGCAAATGCCCATTATGTTATTTTGGTCATAGTCAATAGTGAGGAAATTATATGGATCTTGTTATACATTTAGATATATTTTTTTTAATTTTGTAATGTATTTGTTTTTGTCAACGTCGTTATCAAAGTTGATTAGGTTCATATACATGTTTCTTGTTATATGGGGCGACTAAGGAATCTTGAGTTTATTTTTTCTTAGGTCTAATGTTAATCATACATGGTTATACACATGTTATCTTTTTTTAATATCAATAATTCAATATGTATGTCCCAGATAGTCCTACAGAAAATATTAGAAAAAAAACAGCATGCAAAAAATAAAACTGCAACGGTGTTTTTCAGTCACATGCAGTAAAATGTAACTCTATAACGTGTGGATGCATGGTGAAACCGTTCTTAGAAACATGCATTTCCAAATAACATTACCGATTACTCGTCATGATCCTAGGAAGAACGACAATGCAAACTAGTTACAAAGGCTAAAACACTACAAAATTAAGGAGAACGGCCAACGAAAGACACTGACACCATGTCCTCACCAAAAGTCGTTAAACAATAAAGAAGATCGGTTTTAGACTTTGAATTTGTCAAAAAGTTGGAAAAATAGACTAAAAGCATTGGCGAAAGCATGTACTCGCTGGAAGGTTGACCATATTTTGACCATTTGCTATACTTTATTTATTCCCCGCTAGTTTTTTAGCCAAACTTTCGGGAATGACATGTCTTCGCCAACACCTTTATCACTAATAACTAGCATATATTTAACTGCTTAATAAATGTAAATAAATAAAGCTAATTGCATAATTAATTATGTGGTACGACCTTTAACGATGACATGTCGTCTCCAAAGTTTACAATCATTAAATTACATTTTAAATTATTCAACAAATGTAAAAAATCATGTTAATTTTATTATAAATTTAAAAATAAAAATCATTTATAGATTTAAATTAAAAATTATGAATTTAAATTAAACTAGTAGTTTCAATGTCGACAAAATTAAAAAAACTCGGTGTTATGGTGGAATAAAATTATCAAATTTCATTCAATTTATTGAGAGCGTAAATACGTGATAGCTAGCATCTTTTGAGTTATGTAACTCAAATACAAAAGTATAGTCCTTCCTAAGCATTTCTTATATATCACTTTCGAGAGTATTAAAGTGATGATGGAGCGAGTTAGGACCAAGTGTCTTTCTATTCAATATATACGAATTGTTTCATTTTATTTAATTGTATTTTTTTTTGAACGGCACGCGGCAACATCTTTTGAGTTACATGATTCAAATATGTAAGTATCGTTGTTCCTAAGCAATTTTTATATGTCAATTTCGAGAGTGTTCAAATGATGATTGAGCGAGTGGTATAAACCAAGTGTCTTTTTTTTTGGGTAAAAGGTCAAAAGACCCGGTAAATATATTACTCCAAAAAACGTTTAAGTACAAAGAATATGGGTGAATCCCATATCTCAGCCCGTTATATAGGCGAAAAAAGTTACATAACAAGATACTTCCTATTCTCTAAACAACAAAATAAACCACTACTCAAAAGATAATACGAGACTCCTACAAAAACAAAATTACTTCCTACTAAGGCCTTGGAGCTTAGTACCATACATGTCATAAAGAGCATCCAAATTCTTTGAAAGATCGTAGACCTGATCAGCATAGTCATCATAATCATCTTCACGATCGTGACCACCACCAAATAGGTTCATTAACTTATCAAAAGTGTTCACAACCTCCTCTACATCACTATCGGAATCAACAATCTCTTCTACCTTAGAGAATGGGTTAACCCTCTTAGTAGAAGAAGTAGACGGAGAAAAAGAAGAACTAGACATATAAGCCACGGCCTGCACCTTCTCTTTAACAACATTCACAAGCGGTTCTTGTGATACATTACCAGTCTTTTGAGACACATCCACCTTATCTTCCTTTTTATTACTCGGATAATCAGCTTTTTTAATAGGATGACCATCATCATCCACAAGAGTAGCTTTTCCTTCAATAAGTAGCTTTTCAAGCTCCCCAATTTTCTCAACAATAGGAGTAGAACCACCCTCCTTAGCTTCCATTGTACTGCCAGAATCCAACTCAGCCCCATCCTTAGCCACGACATCAGTAGGAATGCCATATTCATCAGTATCAATCATATTAAGGGCTTCAAATGTATTTGATGTAGCAACCTTCGTCCCATGTAGTATCCATCTTATTGGGTTCAGGAGGAGGCGCTTTAGGTTGATACCTAAACTTAGGACCCACAACAGGTTTAGTAAAATTTTTACTCGGACCAATTTGGCTACCATGCTTACCCTTGTTTTTGTGATTGACTGTCTGAAAACCATCACTATCCTTATGTGTAGGCTGAACTGGAGGAGGAACAAATTTAGGACAGTTATCCAGAGTACATGACCAAATAGCTTACAAGTGTCACATCGAGGTGGTTTCTACTAGTACTCACCACGAACCTTTTCAACAATAGAACCCGACCCATCAAGTAGGGGTATTTCAACAGTGAGACTTTCCTTAAGCGCCTCATCTGCCTTCACTTCAATCAAACACCTAGCAAAACTACTACAGCCGCAAGATTCTATGCACATTTGACTAGTGTAAGCATCAAGCATTTTAGGAGTACCAATCAAAGTGGCAAGAAGACTGAGACCATCATCAGAGAACATAGCAACTGGGAAATCATTGTGTTAGTGCAAATATTACGATATTTAATCTATACGGTCTCGTTTGTTTTGATTGATGACAAACGTATAACTTGATACATAACGTAAAATGTACAAGTTACTTGTAATCATACTTTGTCTCAACAAACATTCAAC
>LBNU01015582.1:66547-77860 GCA_014162995.1 Artemisia annua
TCTAGATAATATTAGTAAGTTTACAATATATAAAAATGTGTCTTATAACAACATAAGTACATAAAACATTTTTAGTTACTTACTAAATATTATATAGCTAGCTAATATATTTTTCATATACAAGTAACTTACCTTTTTTGAGTTAGTATATACATTTGTCTAAATGTATTTTTCATAAAATGGAAAACTATACTTGGAAGTTACCTTGGTCAAATGTCATTTACTAGATGTGACATTTATGTGTTTGACAAGCAATACTCTTACACATTTTGGAAACATTCTAATTGTGGTTAAATGCATGTCTTGTAAATGTGTCTTGTCTTGTCAACACTTAGTTTCAAGAAAATGCATGTCTTGTAAATGTGTCTTGTCTTGTCAACACTTAGTTTCAAGTAAATGCATGTCTTTTAAATGTGTCTTGTCCTGTCAACATTAAGTTTAAAGTCTTGTCAATGTTGACTAAAATAGTAATGGTTTAGGAACATGGTTTTTACCTTTGCTAGTTTTAGGAACATGGTTTCTTTACTTGTTTTGCCTATAAATAGAACAAGATTGTTTCACTTGTAAACTTGATGAAAATCCACACACACATAGTGTAGTAGAAAACCATGTAAAAACACCCACCACCATCAACTTCTCTCAGCTCGACGCACTCCACGTTAACATGATCACTCGTCCAAAGTGAGGGGCGGCGCAGGGGGCGCCCGGGGGCAGCGCTGTGGGCTACCCGCCGTGCCTAGACAGTTGTCCTGCGCGCTACCTGCCAAATGTCCCCCTTGTTTCTGCTGATAGGTAGAATAACCTAACCTCATCAGTTAGAATTTCATGTCCTTGCCGGCATTCTCCAGCGAGAAGTGAACCGCCATTTGACCACAAGTGTAGCACTTGATCTTCTTCCTGTCAACCTGGCCTGAATCTCCTCGCCATGTGAAACCAACACTTCCTTCCTCCCACGCCTTTTTCTCAATCTCTTGATCTCAATGAGGCATAGCCACCTGCCCACTCCTAACGTTTCATCTTTCATATAATGGATCCACGTGTTAAGTCTCCATAGCGCAGTTGTGTGAGATTCACATAGCAACACAACGTGCAAGTAACATCTTCCCACACACTACCAGAAGAATGTGATTCTTGGCTTGCGTGTCGCTTATGACAGATCGATCAGCATCGAATTGGATCTTGAACTAAGGAGGCATCTATCACTTGGATGTAGAACAACACAAAGCTCGAGCTAATCTGGCGCGTACTTGAACGCAATCAGGCACTTTTGACTCTGTTACGCAGTTTTGACTTCGTTGTATACCCCCACTCATCAACAACTCATCATCGCTCAATCCTCCCTTTGCTTTGAGTGCCAATGCTTACCTTGAAGCCATGATGGCAGGCACAGGATCTTAAGGAATTTAGCAATATGCAATCTTCATTGTCTGGCTTGCTTCAGCTGACTCTCAATTAGACATCAGAATCTTACGAAATCTTTCATGAAACCCTTTGTGGGATTACCTTCTTCCTCAGTGATCTGAAACTCTTGAAACTGCTGCTTCCCAGCATTGGACTTCCTCATCCTCTAATTGACTCATCAGTTCCACCAAAACTCTAGACTTTAATTGGCATCCAGAGCATCCTTCTTGCATCAGACATGAAGTGAAAATACACCCAAAGCTGATCTCGCGGTATAGCTTGAAGAGAAGAATAGTTTCCTCACTCCTTTATTTTCCCTCTGAAGAGCAAGAACCTCTTCAGCAGATATAGGATCAAGATAGTATATTCTACCATCTGCGTCAGTGCCAGTCCTCTTTGGACTGTTACCTTTAAGGACCACCTTCCAAAGATTATGATCAATGTTGGTAATCCAGTTCTGCATTTGCATTGCCCAGAGTTCATACTCTTCTTTCTTAAGGTAAGGGAATTTTGCATTGCTGTTAGAGAGAGTGAGGTGATGAAGGGATGCTGTGTTTTGATTGTGTGTTGTATCTGACTCAGCGTCAGATCCAGACATGATGTAAAGTTGTGTTGTTGAGGAGTGTTTAATGAATTGATGTTCTCAGTATCAAAGAGACTCTCCCGAGGCTCTAATACCACTTGTTGAATCTATGTACCCTTGATAGATCTTGTAGCTCTCGTTGATCGTTAGCAGTGTCTATGTAATCACAAACACTCTAATAGAGAATCTCCAAAGCTTGTATTCTAATGCGGAAAACAAATACAAACATAAACAATGAATACTAAGAACGTTTAATCCTCTATGGATTTTTATATATTAATAACTTGTAAACTCGTTCGTTACATTTAACATAAACTTGTGTTCCTTTTATAGACAAGGAACCTTAACCTAAACCGTTTCACAAGAAACGTATATTCTATAAACTTTAAATGATATGCATTATCTTTTCCTAATATTACTCATGCATATTCTAACTACATTACATAATACGCAGTTTAACTATATCTGCAGAAACTAAATATGCTAAAACTATGTCTTCAGCAGTATCACATCTTCAGCAGAATCTGTGTTTTCAGCAGATTCCTTCAGCAGTAACCATCAGCAGAATTCTCACTTAGCAGAATTCCCGACAGAAGCACACATGTTAACAATTTTAGGAATCCATTTAAAGTTATGTGTCCTTTGTAACCAACGTTGCCAATTCCAACTACATTTAGCCTTCTTTATATCAAATTCAGTGACAATTGGCATTATCCTAGAGGTATTGTTTGCAACTACTGGGTTGACTATATCATTCTTAGAAACTACACAGGGCATAAGTCCTAGCACAGATTTAGAAGCATTAGTGGGCCTAGATTTTCTGCCTAATGTACGTTTCTTAAGAAGAGATAAAAGAGAATTTGCAACACATTTAGAATGTTCACCAGATAACATACTTTTACGACAAAACACACATGAAGCATCAACTTTTAAAACATTCAAAGGTTCATCAGTCGTTACACATAGATTAGGATTACAAATTGCCAAATCTGTATCTAAATCTATTGCAGGATGAGTCTTATTCAAAGTCCTAGGGTGTTCTTCTACTTCAAAGGCTTCTAGTGTCTCTCTTCTACGTTGCAAAATCCTATTCTTCCTTTTCATTCGTTTATGCTTGGATCTGCTAACGCTATGAGTGGCAACTATTCCTGTAGAAGTGGAAGGATCCAAATTAGACTTCTTAGTGTGTTGTGCTATATTTTTTATGTCTAATGAGTACATTCCTGGAGCAATTACATTAGTGTTGACAGATTTTCCTTTTTCAAGCTTACGTATTTTCTCTTTCAACTCAATGATAATGTGCATTTTATCTTGAATTCACTGTCGAGTTTTCGGTTAGAATAAAAATATTCATCACGACTCTTTTGCCAAAAATCTGTAACTTCTTGCAATTCTGTAATTTCCTTTTCATATATCGAGATTTTTCTTTTAAGTTCCTCATTTTCGTTTTGAAAAGTTGTGGAAGTTTTAAGACTTTGTAATTCCAGTTCGAAATCAAGACTTTGGTTTTGACACCATTCAAGCTTTTTGTTGAGTTGAGAAATCTCATTTGAAAGTTTGTTTTGCACATCATCATTGTGTTTTCGGAGATTAACGTTTTCATCTTTTAATGTCTCAATTTGTTTAGATAACAACTCAACATCATCACAGTGATCATCAACAAGCATAGAAGTACCAGATTCATAAAGAGAATTCATAATCACAGAAATTATATCAGCACTAAGAACATGTTCCAAGAGTCGATCAGCTTCTTTTTGTAAAAATTGATTTTGACGTTTTTGATTTAAAATCGCTTGTTCAGTTTCTTGAAACACATTCATGATGGTTTTGACTTCCTTGTTAAGTTCCTGTTCCCATCTTTTAGCATATGAATGCAAACGTTGAAGACTTGGAGTAAATTGAGTTTGTAACATTTCCCTTCTTTCTTTCGCAACAGGAGAAAGAAAGTTGGCAACAGTGAGTTCAGAATTCTTTTCAACAGCATATTCCAATGTTTGGATCTCAGTTGTGAAATATTTATAGTACTGAAAGAAAGTAGAATCAGTTAACATGCTTAGTTTGTTTTGTAATTCGGTGTTTTTCTGAAGTGTTGTCTCTAAGCATGTTTCCTTATCTGCTTTTGCTTTGAAAAAATTGAGTTGTGTTTTACAATGCTCAAGTTCTCTTGTTAATGCAACGTTTTTGTCTCTCAACTTTGCATTCAGTGCTTGACACTGAATATTTTGATTTTGGCTGGTCATAAGTAACATTCTCCATTCTGCATCTGAATCAGACAAAAGCTCATGTTGTTCAAGTTGATCATTGTTATCTTGAGCAGTGGATATAATTGTTTCATCAAATGTAACAACTGGGTTTATTGGATTATCATCAAATAACACCACTGTGGACATTTGATCAGTTATATGAGTAGATAACATAGAATCAGATTGAACAGCTTGTGCAATGTCTGAGATAGAGTTAGACGGAGAACCACTGTCATGTATCAGGCATGGATAAGAATCATATGCTTGATACAGAGCATCAGTGTCATAGATTGGACTGGAATCACTTACCTGGAGTTCATGTGTGTCAGCCATTGATAGCATATCAACAGTTCCATGTGAGTTATCCATGACAGGAGAGGAAATGTTAGACATTCCTGTTGATCTTCCAGATGTTGTTTCCACGTGAGTAGTATCATCTTCAAGCTTAACCAAATTTGTCAGTTGCGATTCCAGATAGCTCTGAAGAGTGATTTGTGTAGCAGGGAGGATACTTTTCATGAACTTCTTATGGAGACAAGACTGTAGAAGCTGATTCATTCGTAGGTCATTGTGTGGCTGATGCATGATTTCAAGATGTTTCCGCATTTCATGAGCACAAGCTTCAAAATCCAAGTTAGAGTAGATGGAATTTGGAAGACCTAGAGTGATGTACCAACTTGCTTGGTAGTCAGCAGCATGTTGGTCTTTGTCATGGCCAGTCAAAGTGTCTTTGGTTTGTAGTTCAATGAAGCCAGTTGAGTCAGCAATGAATTTCATTTGATATGGTCCTTGAAGAATGGATTTCAATATGAGATCAGCTTGTGGACGAACAGCAACCCATTGTAAGAATCGTCGTTTCCAAGTAGTGTAGTTTCCATTAATCAACATAAGAGGATATGATTCATTACCAAAGTGTAGTACATGACGAGGGTCGGTACTGTGACGTGGAGTGTAAGAAGAGTTTGAGTACGCTAGTTGAGACATGATGAAATACTTGTGTGAAAATGGATCTTGTAGAAGGTATAAGTGTTATGCCAATTCTCGAAAACTATCCTAAGTATGTTCTCAAAGTTTAAAGTGTTGAATATCTCGAAAAACAGTCAAAGTAACAAAGATTTCGAAAAACCACAAAAGATTTTGAAAAAGTTCAAAAATTTCTCGAAAAAACAGTTTATCGAGAAAATTTTTAGCAAAAGTTTCGAGAAATTTTTCTATAGGGGAAATTAGTAAAGTTCTCAAAAATTATGAAAGGATTTCGAAAGTTTTCCAAGGATCTCGAAAATCAAAAGATTTCAATAAGCCAGAAAAGATCTCGAAAGTTCAAAATTTTCGAAAAATTTCTACAATATTTTCGAGATTATACAATAACGAAAATATCCAACAAGTCGAAGTGTTTTCTTTCTTATACAAGAGAGAAAAGCACTGAGTAACCAACGAAAACACTTTAGGAGCAGTCACAAAAGATCTCGACAGTTAGGGTTTAAGGATTTCGAAAAAAGGACAAATTTTGGCAGATTTTTGTTTTTGTAAAAAGCAATCCAAAAACACGTTTTTAATCCAAGATTCTTGTACAACTAACCTTAAAATGATGAAATCTTAAAGAAGTTGCAAACTTTAACAACTTTTCAAAAATTTGAAAATTTTCGAAAAATTGTACAAAGTGTACGAATCAAAATTTTTTGAGAAAAATTGAAACTTTGTTGGTTGTTTTGAGTTTGTAACACAAGTTTGAGGACAAAGATGTGATAAAAACACGAAACAAACAAGAAAGTTGCAAACTTTATCAAAAAATAACGAGTTAAAAGCTTGTTTTGGTTTAAAGAAAACAAAAACAAAAACGTACACCTTCTTTTGGCGATTGATACCACTTGTTAGGTCACCATATTGTAAACACAAGTATAGATTTGATAGAAATGAGATGAGAAATAGAGTTTGGTTGATTAGATCAAATATGAAGAATAAAAGTGCAAGAGTTTCCTTATGATATTGAAATAACCAACAAGAAATATGTTTACATCATATTCCTATTTATAGGAGAGGAGCTAGGGCAACACTCCCTTTCTCCTTCCTTTCACTAAACGTATGGGCTTAAGGCCCATTGGACGTGTCCATAGTCATACATGTTCCATACATAACATAAATAACTTAGCAAGCTATTACAAATGTAGAAATAACCGAGACTTGTCTTAAACGTTGAAAACTTAGGTTCTAACATCCCTCTTGAATATTACTCCCCTCAATCGGAGTATCAAGGAAGGGAAGCATGAGTTATTATCCTACAAAAGAGAGTTAGTGTCGAAAACACAAGATATACATGTTACCATTAACAAGGTATAGTGCAATCACAATACTTCAATGGTCAACAAACAAAGCATATCTCATATGTTAGTGCAAATATTACGATATTTAATCTATACGGTCTCGTTTGTTTTGATTGATGACAAACGTATAAGTTGATACATAACGTAAAATATACAAGTTACTTGTAATCATACTTTGTCTCAATAAACATTCAACTCATCTCAACATCTCGAGTCATCGTATGCTACAACACAGGTTCGTACATGTTTGTTATGTAGCATTATGATCAAACCCCTTGACCAACCATTTAGAATGACTAAAATACTTTTAGGGTCTTTAAGTATTTTAAGTGTCAAAGTGCACTTTAGGGGTCAAATAGAATAAGTGTCACATTAGGTATCTAGATAATCTTAGTAAGTTTACAATATATAAAAATGTGTCTTATAACAACATAAGTACATAAAACATTTTTAGTAACTTACTAAATATTATATAGCTAGCTAATATATTTTTCATATACAAGTAACTTATCTTTTTAAGTTAGTATATACATTTGTCTAAATGTATTTTTCATAAAATGAAAAATTATATTTGAAAATTACCTTGGTCAAATATCATTTACTAGATGTGACATTTGTGTGTTTGACTTGCCAAGAAGTTCTTACACATTTTGGAAGTATTCTTTTAAATGTGTCTTGTCACATCATGCATTCATGAATAGGGAAGTATTCTTTTAAATGTGTCTTGTCACATCATGCATTCATGAATATGTTGTGTGTTTGACTTGCCATGAAGTTCTTACACACTTTGGAAGTATCCTTTTAAATGTGTCTTGTCTTGTCAACATTAAGTTAAAAGTCTTGTCAATGTTGACTAAAATAGTAGTGGTTTAAGAACATGGTTTTTACCTTTGCTAGTTTTAAGAACATGGTTTTCTTTACTTGTTTTGCCTATAAATAGAGCAAGTTGTTTTCACTTGAAAACTTGATGAAAATCCACACACACATAGTGTAGTAGAAAACCATGTAAAAACACCCATTAGTCACCCTTTCTATAATGATCATAATGCTTCTAACATTCATCTTTGTTGTAAGCATATCATACTTCATGATCCACCAAGAAGGTTAAAAGATCTTGAAGTAATCATTCATGAAAGCATTCCAACATATGAAGATTCAAGGGCACTTGGCATCCTCTATGATTGAAGACTTCTTATTCAAGAAGTTCATGTAGATTAGTCATTTTACATCCATTAGACTTTTATGTCATGGATCATCATTATGTCATCTCAAGATAGATTAGATGGTTTATGTGTTTGTGCCATAAAACACAAGGTTTTTATGTTGGGCCACAAAACATAGCGGGAGTGGTTGTACCCTTGGTAAAGAACTCGACATCTAGCTTTGTGTCGGTAAAATTGTAAGCGACGATGGGAGTGGTTGTACCCTTGTAAAAGAACTCGACATCTAGCTTAATGTCGGTAAAAGTGTAAGCGACGATTGTAAGGTTTTCTCCGCCGAGAAGGGAGGTTGTTGATCTAGTGAAGTAACTCTCGAGTTGGGTACTCGGGGCGTGGACGTAGGGCAAGGACAAAAGAGGTCCTTGTAGCCGAACCACGATAAATACTCGTGTCGTGAATGGTTTGCACTTTCCCTTTACTTATTGCTTTGCTTTGATGTTTGCATTATGTGATTGTGTGTGTTGTGACTTGTTGTTTGTACTTGTGTGATAACATGTATTAAGTTATGTTGGTCATAAACAACAAGAAACGTCTTTCATATTACAACAAGCTAAAATGGACATTTGATACAACAAGTAGTAAAGTTTTTAAACGGTAACGTATTCACCCCCCCTCTACGTTTTCACAATTGGTACCAGAGCCTCGTAGCTCTTATTTTCAAAACAAATGGTTTTTAAAATAGAGTACGATCCATGTATCAAATTTCCATTGAAGCGGAATATAATATGAAAAATGTTTCGCTAAAGTATACTTAGAAACTTTGTTGTTAAATGTTACTTTGTATACAAGCTTGAAGGTGCCCTTGAAAAATAAAAGAAAACATTTCTTAAAATTTGCAAGTGTCAAATTATGTGGTTAGAACTAATGAACGTAAAATACGGTTTTAAAAGGAGTATTTGGGTTAACTAAGAATTTAGTTGAAAAATCACCTCCGTAGATGTTTAGATAAATCACATAAGTAGAAATGTTGTTAAATATATGTTTTATATGTTTACTAACAAATCTAGTGAGTCCTACACATTTTCTTTATGTCAAAATATGAGTTTTAGTGAATCTGTCATCAGACTTGGCGGATCCCTCATCCTCAATGGGCGGATCCCTTTTAAAGGTTCCTTGAAATCCGTCGGTTAAGCACACAGTTTTTGTCCAACTTCAAAAAAATTCGTAACAAATTAACCGTAAGTCCGTAGGAGTCGTGCCACCTATCATTTTGAAGGGAATTGAGTCTACTTTCTTTTAAAAATGATGTTATGGCCTGAATCAAATCTGAAGTCAAAAGATGAAAACAAATACTTCAATGTGTTCAAAATATCAAGCTTCGTTTTGACATAAAAACTAAAACTTTTGAGTTAGGCAATGTAAGTTAGTATCCTTTGAATATTGACATTATTTTCTTTTAAACTAAAGAATTTTGTGATATTCATATATACAAAGGAAACTAATCAAGCTTGGCATACATCGTCATATTTTAACGCAAAGTGACGAAAAGTATATATTTCTTTTTATGGTATGCTAAATGACTACTTGTGTTAGTTGTATGTATATATGGTATTTGCTTATTGAATGTTGTGATTGCATTTGTTTATTTGTGATTCATGAGTGTCTATTGTGTCACCATATTCAGTTGCTTGTTTGTCGAATTCATGTTCGTACACAATAGGATGTTTGCTAGATCGTGTGTACGAAGTTGAAAATTTGTGTTTGTATTGCTTATTGATTTAGATATTCTTTCTTTCATGTGTTATGTGATTGTTGTGCATAATTCACTTAGGAATGAGAATTAAGTAATACTAATTAAATATCTTGGGATATGGTCACACGTCTAAATGTGTCACTACATCTTCAAACATGTAGTATTCATGTAAAATGGTGTTTGGTACACATGCTTCTACAATGATGTTTAATGAATGTGTCATGCTATATGATAGAAACTCATCTTTGATTGATCATGCAAACTAACCATATCATGTTTTGACGATAACACCTTGTTGTTATCAATTTTCAATGCTTAGCGTAATTTCCATTTATGGTAAGCTCATAACCCTCGACTTGATCTATATGCTAACATGTGTTAGAATATGTGTTTTTGGTTTTAATCTATCATATCTAATTAGGTGGATATGTTCCAAGTATTATTAGGATACTTGAATAGGTTTCGGGAGTCAATAAATGTCCATTGTTTAGGAGTGTTTGGCACTACTTGAAATTTGAACAATTTGGTAGCTAAACAATGTGTTTCATGGATATATGTTCTTCTAGGATCTTTTTTTATCTTTGGACATTGTCTTGCACTAACGGATATGCAGGTAGACAATATTTGGGATGTTGTCAAATTTTCAAGTTTATGGATATTTCACTAAGTATAGTGAAATTCGCTAGACCCCGGCCAAAGTCTAACGGTTAGAATCTTTCTATGTCCAACTTTTGCATTTCCTAATCAGTTCTATATTTAAGTTTTGATTTTAGGAATTTTCGAAAAATTTGAAAATCGTCTCGATGGTCAAAACGCGGGACTGCCTCATTTTTTAGGCATGGCGGAATCGGCGGATCCCTCAAATGGGTTCCGCCAGTGTAAAATTCTGGAATTCCAGATTTTGACCCCACGGACCCGGCGGAACCCTCACTTGGGTTACGTCCGTGTACTCCGAGGGTTTCGCCAGTCAACCTGCAAAAGTTATTTTTGTTTTTCATAATTTCCCAATTCATAAAACACCAAATCAACTTGTTTAGTGAGAAACATCCTTTCAAACTTCCAATAACCACTGAGTCTTGCTATCCTTTTTCGCTATCCATTCTCAACTAAGTAGGATTGACAACTTAAGTATTTCGTTCGAAATATTCAAGTAAACTTGACTTACTACCGTAGTCATGAAAAGTCATATCTGAAAAATCAACACCCAAGTATTCTAACAATGTTTGTTAAAACACTCATCACAACTAGTACTCTCATCATAGTACTTTCCCAATCAATAGGAACAAGAACAAATGTCAATAGGTTTTCATCCTTAAACATTTAGCACTTAAGCTCACTTGTTCTTTCACCATCATCTCATCACATTTACCATGTGATATATCTCAGCTCATAAGCTTCACAAACATGAGCAAAACTTCAAGCACCTCACCCGGTAGTTGTACCAACCAATGGATCAAAACTGATTAGGATTCATCCTTCTTTAGACACACTAGAAGAGCTACCACCTAGATAAACCTATCCACCATCCTTATCTTCACTTGAATCCATTGAGTGCATTGCTCAAAAAGCCCTTTGTCTAAACACTCGTTTAACAAACTCAACCATACTTCACCACCTATAGGATTAGAACCTTCACCATTAAATGAAGATGAAGAGCATTCAAAAGTTATCAAAGTATTTGTAATACTTTTAACTTCTGCACATGTTTCATTAAACTTCAAATCAACATTTTAACAACATGTGTTAAAATGCAATCTCAAAGCCAACCTCATACACCCTCAGCAACAAAGACTCTTGAGGAGTATACATAAGAAACTCGAGTGAATTCCTCTCATCATCATCTAGTGATTAT
>LBNU01015582.1:78539-120833 GCA_014162995.1 Artemisia annua
ACTAACCTTTATTTTGTAGGATACTTCACTCTTGCATCATATACGTTGGTACCCTAGCAACGGGGAGTATTGATCAAAAGGGGAGTCAATCATACACTAACCTTTTCTTTTGTAGCTTTCTTATCCTTGCATCATATACGTCGGGACCTTAGCAACGGGGAGTATTGATCAAGGGGGAGTTACAATCATGCACTAACCTTTGTTTTTGTAGCTTTCTTGATTGTTATATACGTTGGGACCCTAGCAACGGGGAGTATTGATCAAGGGGGAGCTACAATCTAGGGGAAGCATGAACGCATTCATTTTCACTCTCATTCTTCGACACAATTTTGTGCTTCGACAAAAAGAAAGAGATAAGTCAACATAGTCCAACATGCATTTCATTCATAATGCATTTTCCATATAATTTTTATGTTGCACAACACTAACCTTGTTGTAGGTCAAGCAACTTAATTTGATCCATGGATCCGCTAACAAACCTTAGGAAATTGGAGTTGAAGGATTAACTTCACTAGGGATGATGCAAGCTCGCCATTTCGAGGAGAAGTTAAGTTAACTCCAAGGACACACCCCTTTTTGTTTCGACAAAGGGGGAGAAGAGTGTAAACGGAGAAGGAAATGTAGAAGGTGTGTTGCGGATACAAGTAAGTAATACGGACACAAGTAACTTTTTACATCTTCACGTTTATCACGTTATCATATTTTGGCATCATCAAAAGGGGAGATGATTAGTGCAAATATTAACGATGTTAATCTATACGTCTCGTTTGTTTTGATTGATGGACAAACGTATACTTGATAATCATTAACGTAAAAGACAAGTTACTTGTAATTATACTTTGTCTCAACAAAACATTTCAACTTCCTCTCAACAACTCGAGTCATCGTATGCTCACAAACACAGGTTCGAAGTTTTGTTATGTAGCATTATGATCAAACCCCTTGGAACCAACATTAGAATGACAAAATCACTTTTTAGGGTCTCAAGTATGTTAATGTCAAAGTGCCTTTAAGGGGTCAAATAAGAATAAGTTCACATTGATAGGTATCGCTAGATAATATTATAAAGTTTAAGCAATATATACCAAAATGGTTCTTATAGAACAACATAAGTACATAAACATTTTATATACTACGAATATTATATAGCTAGTATATATCTTTCATATACAAGTAGACTTACCTTTTAAGTTGGATATACATTTGTCAATGTATCTTTTCATAATGAAAAAACTATATTTGGAAATAATACTTGGTCAAATAGTCATTTTACATAGATGTGACATTTATGTCTGTTTGATAAGCAATACTCTTTACACATATTTGGAAGCTTCTATATTTGTCTAAATGCATGTCTTGTAAATGTGTCTTGTTCTTGTCAACTAGTTTCAAACGAAAATGCATGTCTTGTAAATTGTGTCTTGTCTTATCAACACTTAGTTTCAAGTAACATGGCATGTTTTTTAAATGTATCTTGTCTTGTCAACATTAGTTTGAAGTCTTGTCAATGTTGACTAGAATAGAATGGTTTAGATACACATGGTTTTTTCTTTGTTTGGTTTATAAACATGGTTTAAATACTTTCTAACCAGTTGCCATCATAGAAATAAAACAAGTTGTTTTCACTTGAAAACTTGATGAAAATCCACACACACATAGTGTAGTAGAAACCATGTAGAACACCCATTAGTCACCCTTTCTATAATGATCATAATGCTTCTAACATTCCATCTTGTTGTAAGCATATCACTACCTCATGATCCACCAAGAAGGTAAAGATCTTGAAGTAATAATCATTCATGAAAGCATTCCAACATATGTAGATTCAAGGGCACTTGACATCCCTATATGATTGAAGATTCTTATTCAAGAAGTTCATGTAGATAGTCATTTTAATCCATTAGACTTTTAGGTCATGGATGCATCATTGTGTCATCACAATATAGATTAGATGGTTTATGTGTTTGTCGCCATAAACACAAGGTTTTTATGTTGGGCCACAAAACATAGCGGAGGTGGTTGTACCCTTGTTAAAAGAACTATCGGGAGTGGTTGTACCTCTGTAAAGAACTCGATCTAGCTTTGTTCGGTAAAATTGTAGCGACGATGTGGGAGTGGTTGTACCTTGTAAAAGAACTCGACATCTAGCTTAGTCGGTAAAGGTGTAAGTGACGATTGTAAGTTTTCTCCGCAGGAAGGGAAGTTGTTGATCTAGTGAGTAACTCTCGAGTTGGGTACCGGGGCGTGGACGTAGGCAAGGAAAAGAGTCCTTGTAGCGCCGAACCACGATAATACTCGTGTCGTGAATGGTTGCCTTTCCTTTTACTTATTGCTTTGCTTGATGTTTGAATTATGTTGATTGTGTTGTTGTGACTTGTTGATGTCTTGGTATAACATGTTCTTAAGTTATGTTGGTATAAACAACAAGAAAACGTCTTTCTATTACAACAAGCTAAAATGGACATTTGATACAACAAGTTAGTAAAGTTTTTAAACGGGTAACGTATTCACCCCCCCCCCCCCCCCTCTACATTTTCACAGGTGGATATCAAGATAAATATATACTGTATTTGTTTGATAGGTTACTAATTATTTGATAGGTTAGGTAGATAGGTAATAGGTTAATATATAACTTAAGGGAGATGATTTGCACACATTTGGATTTGATTTGCACACTTGAATGTAAAACTAGTTAAAACAGAATTTATATATTGTACAACTGTTTAATGCACATGTTAGAGTGTGCCGATCAAAAAGTGGAGTTGCAAATCATTTCCCATAACTTAAATTGTAACATTTGGATACTAGCATTTATTGGCTGGGGACATTTTTTAAAATTGTAACGTTATATAACGGTAAGAAAAAAGAAAATGTGGACGTTTGGGGATGTTACTAGCCGTTTTTTTACATTCAAAATCACACTTTTTCAACTTTTTACCACTTTAAAAATCCTATAATACCCTCATTCTTCTAATTTTTATATACATTTCCATTATTTTTACCTTTCAACACCTAAAACGATACTTATTTATTTTCATAAATAACCACTATGAATCCCAACAAATATGATCATTACGATATTTATTTTCAAGACGAATCGGGAGTTGTATACGCAGGGTTTTGAAGTTTATGAACAATATTTAGCTTTGCGTAATCCGGAAGCCGGGAGTTCGAGTTCGGGTTCGGGTCGTAATACTAGGACATACATACCACGTGAACGAGAAGAGGTGGAAGACCGGCTATTGGAAGACCATTTTGGTGACGAAAACAATCTTCCTAAATACCCGGAAAGGAATTTTAGGCGAAGGTATCGTATAAGTTCTACACTTTTTAAACAAATTGTCAATGATATTACCAATTACAATGCCGACCCTCTTCACGAATACTTCCATTTTTTTAAAAATCGAATTGATTGTACGGGTCGGCCAAGTATTAGTCCTATCATGAAATGCACAACCACCATACGTCAATTGGCATAAGGTTCAACACCCGATGCAGTTGACGAGTACTTGCAAATTGGTGAACGTTGTTTACGTGAGTGTTTACTAAACTTCACTAAATGCATATATATTTTATACGTAGAAGAGTTTTTAAGAAAGCTCAATTCAGATGATATGGAAAAAAATATATGCATTGCACGAAAAAGAACATGGGTTCGCGTGAATGCTCGGAAACATTGATTGTATGCATTGGGATTGAAAAAACTGTCCAAAGGCTTTAAATGCTCAATTCAAAAGACTTGATCATAAATACCCAACTTTAATGCTAGAAGCCGTGGTGGATTATACTTTGTGGATATGGATATGGCATGCATATTTCGGTGTTCCGGGGTCAAACTCATCCGCCTTTTCCGGTTCAAACCCGGTTAAAGAAATGTTACAACAACAATACGCTTTGGATCGTGAGGTGAAGTTGGAAAAGTTGGAGCGTGAGACGGCGGCGAGAGTTGAATTAATCAGCGCTCAAAAAAGGAATGAGGAGTTGAAGGCCAAAGCACTTTACGCCCAAATAAAAGGCCGAAGATTTGATGGTCTTGAAAATTAAGACAAAGGATATGGATCCGAAAGACGCAGCTATCATCGAGGCAGAAAAAATAAGGATTTGGGCTGAATATTTTCTTAAAAACTAGATTATTTCTATTCTTAATGTATTGTTTCAATTTGATGTCCTTTTTTTTTTTTTTTTTTTCTCTAATGTAATGTCTTTTTAATTTATGTAATGTTATTATTATTATTATTATTATTATTATTATTATTATTATTATTATTATTATTATTATTATTATTATTATTATTATTATTATTATTATTATTATTAATGAAATTAAATTTTAGTTATGTATATTGTTTATATTAAACGGAAAAAATAAAAATAAAAAAATAATTGGCGGCACCAAAAATGTGATGTTATAGCTAGGTAGGGTGTTTTGGTGTCATAAAGATATCGGGTGCCATGAGAAAAAGGTAGAGTTGAAATTTATTTATTTTCATGAAGTTAAACTTTAAAACCCGCTATTAAAATATTCAATATGACTGTATCTATATATACGTGATTACGTGGCGAGCGTTATAATGGTTTATTTCTTTTGTTTTAGGCAAAGGAGCAGTTTTATATTGTAACTTAATAGTACTAGACGAGTACCCGTGCATAGCAACGAGATTTTATAGCGACAGATAGTTTATTGATAAAAAAAGTTTATAGGTTATAAACGAAAAATAATGTTTTGACACCCGGTTCGACCCGGGTGGTTCAACCGGTTGAACCGTTCCGGTCGAAAAATGGGTCGATTTAAACCGGGTCAACTTGCTAGGTTGGGTCTAAAACGGGTCAGATTAAACCGGGTCAATCCCCCGGGTTTGAAGCGTCCCGGGTCAACCCGGTTTGTGTTTTAATTGGTTGTATTTAATTTGGTAAATATGTTTTTAATTGGTTGTACAATGTCAATAAATCATTGTACCTTTAAGTAATGGATAATGTTTTGAAACCCGGTTCGACCCGGGTAGTTCAACCGGTTGAACCGCTCCGGTCGAAAAATGGGTCGATTTAAACCGGGTCAACTTGCTAGGTTGGGTCGAAAATGGGTCAAATTACCGGGTCAACCCGGTTTGTGTTTTAATTGGTTGTATTTAATTTGATAGATATGTTTTTAATTGGTTGTACAATGTGAATAAATTATTATACTTTTAAGTAATGGGGTGTTTTAATTAGAGTATTAATTACATTAATTTTCTCTCACATTTGACTTTCAATACTCAACTTTCAAGACTCAACTTTTCAAGTTTGACTATTTTTGATATAGAAAAAGAAAATAGTATAGAAAACCCGCTATTAAAATATTCAATATGAATACGTGATTACGTGGCGAGCGTTATAATGGTTTATTTCTTTTGTTTTAGGCAAAGGAGCAGTTTTATACTGTAACTTAATAGTATAATAATATCGAACCCTCTTCTTCATCTTCATTCATAAATCATACTTCTGTATAAAACATCATCACAATTCAAACAAAACAATCTTCTCTTTAATTAATCAAACAATTGGGAAGAACAGATGGTGTTGGAAGTGGGGACACGTGTCCTATGCCGGTGGAGGGATGGGAAACATCATCCGGTGAAAGTAATTGAACGCCGGAGACTTAATTCCGGTGATTACGAGTATTATGTTCACTACACCGAATGTATGTAATCATTTCTTCTTCTTGTTGTCAATTATTTTTATCTATTAGGGTTTGTTCGAATAGTAGCAGTAATTTTTGGGCTTTATTATTAGGGGGGTGTTTGTTTAAGCTTATTTGTGGCTTATCAGCTTATTTAGGTTTCATAAGCCCCAATTTTCCGGCTTATTTTGAGACTTGTGGGCTTATCACAAACTTATATAAGCCAATTGTTCATTACACTGAATGTATGTAATTGTAACTTCCTGTATCATATAAAACAGAAACTTAGGTTTCTTTTTGGGTTACGAATTCGGGCATTTCTTTTATGAATGCTACAAGTGTTTTAGAGATTTAACTTTAGTTATTGCGTAAATTTTTATTAAGATAAAAATTGCAGCTGAGAAATTGTGTTGAAGTTTTCGGTTGTTTTAATACATGGATTTAATATGTTCCACTCTGAGGACCAATTTATGTTCTTATAAGGAATTAAGGTTTCGTTGAATACTAGTAGTAGTTTATGGCTTAATAATAATGCTAGCTTCTATGTTAATAAAAATAAATAGCAAGAAATTCTTAAGGTGGGTTCCTAGTCGGATTGAATCTTTTTATATAGTTTTTGAAATTATATGTATGAAATGTTGATAGGACGATAGAAAGAAACATTGGCACCATTGTTCAAGTACTTCAAAGTTTAAACCGAGTTTGTGTTTGATTGAGGTCGATTACTTGGCCTTGAAATCCTTGTTATACAACACTGGGTCGGGTTAGTTTTCTCGATTATTCTGGAAAAGGGGAGACCGGAAGAATGATATTATGTCTCGATATAAGTGTTGAAAATTCAGAAAGTGTGTTTAGATGCTATTCAGTTTTCCATTGTAAGGAAAAGTGTTGCATAAATCATGTTATTTCCATGAAAAGTTTTTCAAAAAAGAGTTTGATTTGAACAGGTTTCTGTTATCTTAGCGTAGTTTCCCGGAAAAGAGCCTCGTTACTAAACGCATCCTTAGCCATTCTATTTATTTTGGTGAAAAAGGATATTGTTCAGATTTCATTAGAGTTGGCCTTGAAAACTGATGGGACATTTGATACCTAGGTAATATGCTCTTAATGAAAGAAGGGAACAAAAAAACGAAATGCGGTGTTTTGATCTCACATATATGTATGCTTTAACTGCTGATAATCATTCACTTTGTTCAATGGAACATGGACATGTATCACTCCGAGGAGGATGTTTATCAAGCTGCTAGTCATATTTGGCCGTGTATTAGTAATTTAGTAGCTCAAATTTTTATATAGTTGTAAATAAGAGAAGGAATCTTGACTTATCAATCTGCCCGAATTATAGATAGCCTTTTTGAGACTTGCTTCAGGCTACTCTTGAAGATAATAGCTATTATGGCGTTTAGGTCACTAATTATGCGTTTGTGGCCTCCTACATAATATGTTTGTATCATATATAGGTGGATGTAGAACCAAAATTAGGTGGTAGATAATTTAGCATTTTGGGTGGCAAGAGAATGAAGTATAGAAGAGAGAATGAAGGTGGTTAGAAATAGCATTTTCAACCACCTTTGTTCTCTTTCTATATCTCATTCTGTTGTGACCCAAAAGTATCTTAGAATAATTTTTATGTTCATATCATGATCTCAACAATGTGAGCAATTTGTATATAAAGAGAACACCAAGTCACCGACTAGAATTAAGTTGCGTGTGTGGGGCTGTAGGATGTTAAAGTATCTTCCACCTATATGATGATTTGCATAGACGGTACTGAAAGACCTGCTAGACAGCTTTAGCCAGATGGTATCACCGTTTAGATATAGGTTAGGATAAGTCCTGTATAGAAAGTGTGAGTCAAAAGTAGGTTCTAGTAATCACAACAAACAGGGAGGAAGGGGGTACAAACAACACAAGGATCTAATGTGGATAACTGTATTCAGCGAGGAGAGGATTGCTTTTGGAGCTTTTGAAAACACTAACTCTATGGTTGGGTTAGGGGTTCCATAGTAATTTTCGCTCTCCTAACTGTTTGCTTTCTACTATTATGTTCTGTGTTAAGTCTTCGCAGATTGCACCATCGCTCATCTTCCCTCAATGTTTTAATATCCTATATTTTAGGTTGTTCCAACTAATATAGTCTATAGATATACTCCAGCTGGTCATTCTTACATATTCAGATGAAGTCATATTCTTTTTTAACATTCTATAGCCTCTACTTTCTTTAAAGAGAAACCATCGTTTTATTCCCTTATCTATGTGAGTAGCTATGTATGTTATTTGATTCCTACAAGATAAGTTATGTATGCTCTTGGCTTCTTGACAGTCAATAGGAGGCTTGATGAATGGGTTAGACTTGAACAGCTTGACCTTGATTCGGTAGAAAATGATGTAGATGAAAAGGTGGAAGACAAGGTAATATATGTTTACTTTGTTCCTGCTAATAGTTTTTATAGTGTCTTGTAAATTACTAAATTGTAGTTTTGTTCATACATATTTATTCATGGACTAGAGTTTGAGAGAGTACCTGATTATCTCTCTCTGTATTGATGTTCTTTTAGGTAACAGGTTTGAAAATGACACGCCACCAGAAACGTAAGATTGATGAGACTCATGTTGAGGTGTGTTTTTACCATGCTATTTTTCTTACTCTTTTCAGTTACTGCTGAAGTTATGGTATGCTCATCGTTAATCTGTTTAAGTTGAATTAGTAATTGTTTCTGTGACTTGAGGATTCTTTCACCACAGATTCACAGAATTACAAGAAGGTTAATTGCTTTTGCTACTGCAATTTAGGTAGCTCTCACCAAGTGTATCTGAGTAGCTTAATAGTCATATGAAAATGATGTTTGAAGTCATAATCAACCTTCTGCTAACCCCCATTAGATAACTGAAAATGGGTTCTGCATATACTTAGTTTATTCCCTGAACAAACTTTCATAGTATAAATTGTTTACATTTGAGAAGGATGGCTATCTGCATGCAAGTGTATTGAACTTCTATTAGGGAGGTTATTCTTGTTTGGCCCATACAGGAGGTTATTAACATTTCAAGGAGGCTCTTGCTGCATATTGTTGCTTGATGTTCATACTGGAGTTTTTTTATTGATCAAATGCTTTTAAATTACTATGGCTTTGATGGTGTGGGAATATTGGGTTTTTTTAAACGTTATTTGAGTGATGCAATAAGAATTGGGTAAATTACAAATGCCACTAGGCTAAGTTTTTAATTTACCAATTAGTTTAACAACTCGCAATTGGAATCCCTTAACAAACTGGATTTCTTTCTATATATGTACAGCAGAAACTCTTAATTAATAAAAACTCTAAAATAATAATTTTTGCAGGCCCTGATTTTAATAACTCTTTTAATTAATAAATTTAGGTGGTCCCATGAGTATTAATTTATAGAATTTCTCCAGTTTTCTTCTAAAAAATCTAGTGTCTACAGACATGGGTTTATTCATTTTGAGTTTGTGCTCATGCCCACCGTCCTTTTCCTTTCCATTTTGCACTACTTTCTTTGTGTATCTGTTTCAAGTGTGAAGAGTACTACATGTCCTTAAATATAATTTTGAGCTATGTTCCTTACATCTTTAATGACTTTTTGCTTTACGATAAGCGTATCAGCAGTTAATTCTCACCTGTTCAAATTCAGGTTATAGATTTATGGAGTGCAACAATGCAACATAAGAACGACTGGATCAATTTGTTCGGCTTGGTTACACCTTTAAACTAGAAGAAGCTTCTTGCTTTTGTTGGACAATATATTATGCTGTTGAGCCGTTACCCTTTTGCCTTTAGCTCCAAAGTTTACTTAATTGCATGCATTGCCACCCCTAGTTAGATTCATAAATTGAATTTAAAAAGGTTAATTGATGTTACACACTTGATGGTCATCGACTTTGACTAAAGTTGTTGGAGATCTACAAAACTAGTGTCTGAACCTTCTCTTTGCATTGTCTTCTGTAGGGTCATGAAGAACTTGATCCCGCCAGCTTACGTGAACATGAAGAGTTCACCAAAGTTAAGAATATTGCAACTATAGAACTTGGAAGGTACCAGATTGAGACATGGTACTTCTCCCCCTTCCCACCAGAATACAATGACTCCTCAAATCTATACTTTTGTGAGTTTTGTCTGAACTTCATGAAGCGCAAGGAACAGCTGCAGAGACACATGGTGAGCTATGCTCCCTTTTCTTCCATTTTCCTCATGAAATTTTGAAATATCGATCATGAAATGCCATTCTTGTGAAGAGGAATAGCTAGATATCAACCAGTATGACCAGAAAGTTCAAAAATACTAAACGATCACGTTATATATAGTTAAGGTTAAATATATAATGTTTGTAATGCAGTTCATGGGCTGTTTAATATTATTCTAATGAAATGCAGCCTCTGGTTGTTTGATAATTTACCTTATCAGCTAAAATGTTTCGGGGAATAAGGACATTTAATAGGTTTTTAGTTTGTATGGATGCAAATTAGGGAAATCAATTTGACCAGAAAAACGAATCTGTAGTTATGTGCGAGGATGATATGTCATGAATTTAACCTACATTCCCTAGCAAGAGATGTTTGAACATGTAATGGATATATGTGAAATCAGTTGTAGAAACTTTATTCTGGCTTTTAGAGGAAACGGCAAACATGTTGGGGGTTACCGCTGATGTCCTCACAAGAGGTCTCAGGTTAGAATCTCCCTTGGTAAACATCGTGGTGTGGCCAGGGAAAGGGTTAGGAAACGGTCACGGGGATAACCTGGATACATACATCTTAGTCGAAGACTCACCTTCCTTGAGCAACAAAAAACTTCATCCATAAGAGGACACGGTAGACAATGGCACATTCGCTTATGCATAGCCATCAATATCTTTCATTTTACTCTATTCATCTCTTGTATTCTTCAATATGGCCTTTGTTTTCTTATAAGGACGAATTTAGATTATTGTTAATACTTTCTAGTTTTGCACTAACAAATGATATTTTCTCGTGCCCAAGGCTTTTCACTGTCATATTTGTCCCCTTCCCCTACCATTTGTATCGTAGTAGAGTTCCATTCATCCCCTTATTTTTCTTTATTGTTTTCAAACTTAACTCATGAATTGTTTTTTTATGTGTAGAAAAAATGTGATCTCAAGCATCCCCCTGGTGATGAGATATACCGGAGTGGTACCCTGTCAATGTTTGAGGTATATTTCTTGACATTTTATCACCATGCTAACACTTATCACCATGCACCGTTTTAGAGTAGCTCACTCATCGATTAACTTATTAACTTTCTAAAAAACTTGCAGGTGTATTCTTGTTCTTTTCTTAACAATCTAAAAAATGTCATTTTTTTGTTATTGTATTATATGACGAATTAGTTATGGTTGTATGTGACTTGTGACTCTTGTGTTTGAAACAGGTTGATGGGAAGAAGAACAAGGTGTATGCCCAAAATCTTTGTTATCTGGCAAAATTGTTTCTTGATCACAAGACCCTTTACTATGATGTTGACTTGTTTCTATTCTACGTGCTCTGTGAGTGTGATGAACGAGGCTGCCACATGGTTGGCTATTTCTCCAAGGTAGGTTATCCGTCTCTGCTGCTTTTGATATAACACTTTTGACCAATAATTAATGGATCTGACTTTACAAGTCGATTTCGACTGGATTTAGTTTACAAGTCGATTCGACTGGATTTAGTTTTCAAAGTCATGGCTTGGTTATACTTGCTCAATCCTAAAATTTTATCTGGTATGTTGAACTTTCAGACCAAATTAATGAAGATTAAAAGTTAGCAAGTAGGATCCACTTTTTATATAATGAAGACAAATATACAGATTGACATTGATTACTAGTCTAGCGATCTGTGAATATCACTTATTATATCACCTTCTTATAGTTGATGCCAAAACCCATATATTATATCCTTATACTAGGCCCTTGTTACTGGAGATGAGCTGGATTATGGTTGAGACTATCACTTGATGCAGATATAACGTGTATTTTAGGAATTTTGTGGTCAACATATTTAACAAAGTTTCTGAAAGAAGCAGTCACATTGTGGAAATTCAAGACAGAACTTATAACTTCATTCTGTTGTCAATATTGCAGGAGAAGCAATCAGAGGAATCCTACAATCTTGCATGCATTCTAACTCTTCCTCCCTATCAGAGGAAAGGCTATGGAAAATTCCTAATTGCATTTTGTGAGTCCCATATCTATTCACTTTTTGCGACTGTCTTGCAAGTGTCTTTTTATACATTTATTATCACTATAATATACTAGTTGTAATATATATTATGGATTTACTGCTACCACAAATATAGCTTGTCTCACATAATTACAATTTATAGATTTACAATGTCTTGCAACTCCTGTTAACGTGGTTTCTAATACTGCTTGTTCCTGAATAGTGCCTTACCCATTAATGAAAGAAGTATCTATACTGGTTTGTCTTCTCTTGTTTATTGAGCATATCCAAATATTTCTAAAGCAAAATTACATCTTGTAGATTGTAGCATTGTCTGGTTTCTGGATATGAGAAAGTGCACTATACTTGTCTTGTTTTCTAAATTATAAGATGTGATCTAGGCAGTCAAGGTTTTAGATATCAGATAACTGAAATGCCTTGAAGTGATGGGTATGGTTAAATGAAGTGACACATTACCTAGGTATTTAACGATGGTGCTAACATAATGTTTATTCATTTATGTAACCTAATGTTATGATAACAAATTGAGGCATACGGCAATGACATGCAACTAAATGGTTAAGCAAAAGTAAAAGAGAACCGGCTCACCTGTATGGCTGTATGGAGAATATCAAAATAAATATTTTTGGTTTGAGAATATAACCTGCTTATGTTCTTTTGTTTTAAATCTTTGTTTTTGCATGTGAATGATTGGATGCCCTTTTACATTGTGCAGCGTATGAGCTTTCCAAGAAAGAAGGCAAAGTTGGTACACCTGAAAGACCTCTTTCTGACCTGGGATTGCTTAGCTACAGGGGATATTGGACCAGGGTTCTTCTAGACATTTTGAAAAAACACAAAGGCAATATTTCAATCAAGGTTTGTTAACGAGTTTTCCAGAGCTTGTATTTTTGATACGGCTATTATACATTTCTTATTGTCTAGACTAGCCACCAGTTCTATGTTTGCATTGTAAAGACTTACGGTAAAAATGAGGCATAACCCAGGGAAATTAAATTCATAATATCATACTCAAACAGCTGTCTTTTCTGATGAAACTGCATTTGTCTCTTTTTTTTGAGGATTAGGTTGTGTTTATTAGTCGTAATAAAAAGAGTTGGCCTTATTTTAATTGACTGTATAAGTATTACTACTATACTAATTTTCTTGCAATCAGTCTTTAAACTCTGTTTACCGCACTAAGCAAGTCACTTGAAACGCACCAGTGACAGATTTTTTCCTGTTGCTCACGAATATGACCGACTTAACATGATATATTAAAGTTTAGTAACTCACATGGCATGTTAATTAGTAGATTACTCATATTGGGATAACAATGAAAGAACAAGACTAATACAATCAAATTAGCCATTTTCTGTTAGTGCCAACTTATATGATGCCTTGAGGGGGAAAAAAAAAAAAAAAAAAAAAAAAAAAAAAAAAAGCCCCTTATATAATGCCTTTGTTTGAGCAGGAACTTAGTGACATGACGGCCATTAGGGCAGAAGACATCTTGGCAACTCTTCAGGCCTTAGAACTGATACAATACAGAAAAGGGCAACATGTGATTTGTGCGGATCCCAAGGTGTTAGACCGTCATCTAAAAGCTGCAGGTCGTGGTGGTCTTGAGGTTGATGTTAGCAAATTGATTTGGACACCTTACAAAGAACAAGGGTAATGATTTCTGACCTCTCAACTGCAGTGATGATTGTAGGTGGCTAGGAAACATCCATGTACTACGACATATAGTTGCTCTCTTTTGGTGTATGTAAAGTTGATTAATACTTGTCAGTTTTTGTCCTTTAAATTTTTAATTGTGGAAAATCTTTGATGCTTGTATATGGTGCCATGGACTGCACCCTTGTTTAATTGCATGTGGATTTTTTATTTATTTATTATTATTATTAATTTTTTTTGGTAACTATGATTTCCGACCTTTTGGCCGACTAATTCACGGGGTTTGAACTCACCGCCACAAAGACTCAAACAAGTAAAGCCCTCCTGAAACCTTTTCAGGAGGTTGATGTGGCCACTTAAGGTTAAATATCATACTTTCTTTCAGTTAGCCTCACTCCTTCCTTTTTATGTTGTCGTGATGGTTAGCGGCAAAAGGTCCCAAAGGCTACTCTCTCGAGTTTCCGGCTGTTTTCTAGATTGAAGTAGCCTTTCGTCGCCGCGAAGGAAGTCACTATCAAAGAGCTCGCCCTACTGAAGTACCGAAGGTGCACTCAGCCTTGTGACTAAGAAATGGGTTTGCACTTGAAACTTGAAAGTGTATACTTATTAAGAGTTTATTATTGCAAAAGTTCATTTATGTCACTTGACATAACCTCCTTACGGGGAGGTAGCAGATTGTTTGTGATAACCTAAACCGCTCTCTTTAAAACTTATGTGTATGTTATGTTGGTTTTAAAATTTGTTTTTGGAAGATAAATTCAAAATGTTAAAATTGTTTTTGGAAGATAAATTCAAAACGTTGACCCAAAATTAGTATTTGTTTTTTCAGATTTTGACCCGTGAACCTATGTTCTAAAAAAGATTGAGTTATTTAGTAAAGAAGAGTTTGATTTTTTAACCATAAACAAGATTAGTGTATCGCACGGGTCAAAATGATTGTAATCGGAATTGTAATTGATAGTAGTGGGCATAGGTTATCAGCTATTCAGAAACTCAAAGTTTCAATTCGTAAATGTTTCAACACAACAGAGAAATCGATATCAAATTGAACTCAAAATTTGCACACTTTTATTTATGAGCCCGATGCCTCTATTTATACAGAGATAAAGTAGTTGTAATAATTAAACCTTATGCCATTGCTTATCTAGCACACTAATAATTTACATCTAACACTATTAGGTTGCCGACATGCCTTAAATTATTTCTCCTACATTATTACTACCACATCACACCACGCGAAAAGAAAAAGTTGGAAAAGTAGAAAAATTATTGAAGACACCTATCTATGTGTAATTTATACTACTATATAAAGCATTTTAGTTGTGGGCTCCAAAAAAAATTAGGATAAAGAGCTCCAATTATGGAGTGATATGTGTCACTTCTCAACTAAAAAATCACCTTTATTTTCAAATTGAAATATCTTTTGATCTATTTATTTTTTTAATGATCTAATTTTACCATATTTTTTAAAATTTTGTGCTCTTTAATTCAACATCCATTTTGATATATTTTTATAAGTTTTTAGCATTTTTAATGGGTTATTTTTATTCAAATTTTTACAACTTTAACATTTATTTGAATCAATACAAACTTGATTCATCAAAGCTATAACTTTTAAGGAGTGTTTGACGGGTAAAAAATTGTGAGGGTCTTTATGCGAGAATAATAATGTCACGGGAAAGTTACGAGAAACCCAAACAAACACATACAACGAACACATATACTTTCGGAGTGTTGTGTAACTTATTCACTAAGCGAGTACGAAATTGTGGGAGAGTTGGATTAGCAATTCATTCATTATATTTCTATTATAACTATATTTTTTTCGCCGCCGCTGTGCACGGGTATCCAACTAGTAAATATTAATGCATGTGCCAGCTGTTAGACACTATATTTTCTACTTATTCAACTTTTTTTTAGTGTGGTGTGATGTGGTTTGTATTTAGAAACAATTAATGTTTCAAGAGAACATAGAAATCAATCTCATAGATGGCAATCTCAAATTGAACTCAAATTTCGCACACTGTTATTTCTGAGGTGGTCGTTGTACCTGCGGAGATTGTGATAATGATAACTTGAAAATTAATTAATGGTCATAGGTAATGATTCTTTGAACATTTGTAATGATTCTTTGAAATGATAATGGATGATTGTAATCGTAATTGTAATTGATAGTACCGGGGATAGGTTATCAGCTATTCAACAACTCAAAGAGTTTCATTTGAATTAATAATGTAAATGTCGAAATATAAAATGTAAAATGTCGAAATGACGTTGATTTGGCAAAAAGACATGCAAAAAAATAGCATTTAAGATTATTTCTCTTATTATCTAACCACTATCTAAAATGTATAACTAGTTACTACTATATACAGTAAAACCTCTATAAATTAATACTCGATAAATTAATAACCTCGATAAAATTAATAATTTGTCTGGTCCCAACTTGGGACTAGATAAAAATTTAGACACCAATCGATAAAATAATAAGATAATAACTTTGTTTTGAAACCCCAGTGTATATATGTTGGTCGCAACGAAACTATAAATTAATAATTAACAAAAAATCTCATATATATATATATAGAGGCATTACCTTGTTATAGACCTAAGGGCGTCAAAATATTTTTAAATTATACAAATTCAATTAATTAAATTAAGCTCATATGTAATTGCAACTTGTACCAACAAAACTAACTTTTTTACTTATTCAAAAATAATGAACTTCACAAATTCAATTAATTTATTTTTTATTTCCAACGAGTTTACATTGTAACTAGTATATTTAATTTAGAAATTTAAAGGTCATCCGTAAAACTTTTTTAAATTAATAAATTATTAATTTATCAATATAATAATATATCGCTAAATCTATACTATCTATAATCGAAAAATGGTCAAACTTGAAAAAGTTGAGTCTTGAAAGTTGAGTATTGAAAGTCAAATGTGAGAGAAAATTAATGTAATTAATACTCTTATTAAAACACCCCATTACTTAAAAGTACAATGATTTATTCACATTGTACAACCAATTAAAAACATATCTACCAAATTAAATACAACAAATTAAAACACAAACCGGGTTGACCCGGGACACTTAAAACCCGGCGGGTTGACCCGGTTTAATTTGACCCGTTTTCGACCCAACCTAGCAAGTTGACCCGGTTTAAATCAATCCATTTTTCGACCGGAACGGTTCAACCGGTTGAAGTTTCAAAACACTATCCATTACTTAAAAGTACAATGATTTATTCACATTGTACAACCAATTAAAAACATATCTACCAAATTAAATACAACCAATTAAAACACAAATTGGGTTGACCCGGGACGCTTCAAACCCGGCGGATTGACCCAGTTTAATTTGACCCGTTTTCGACCCAACCTAGCAAGTTGACCCGGTTTTAATCGACCCATTTTTCGACCGGAGCGGTTCAACCAGTTGAACTACCCGGGTCGAACCGGGTTTCAAAACATCATTCATTACTTAAAAGTACAATGATTTATTCACATTGTACAACCAATTAAAAACATATCTACCAAATTAAATACAACCAATTAAAACACAAACCGGGTTGACCCGGGACGCTTCAAACCCGGCGGATTGACCCGGTTTAATTTGACCCGTTTTCGACCCAACCTAGCAAGTTGACCCGGTTTAAATCGACCCATTTTTCGACCGGAACGGTTCAACCGGTTGAACCACCCGGGTCGAACCGGGTTTCAAAACATTATTTTTCGTTTATAACCTATAAACTTTTTTATCAATAAACTATCTGTCGCTATAAAATCCCGTTGCTATGCACGGGTACTCGTCTAGTTAATAAATATGTTTGGCAAAACTAGCTGTAAGCTGTAAGCTATATGCTGTAAGCTGTAAGCTGTAAACTGCAAAGCTGTTAATATGAGCTACAAGCTGTATCTTTTTTTCAATAAAAGTGTTTGGTAAGTAGCTTGTAAATGTAATTATAAAATGTAAAATGACATAAAAAGACCTATTTATGATTGTAAATAAATGTCTGGAGAAGTAATTTAAAATTTTAACAGTTCCAAGATGTTTAAAAGCTTCATGAATCAACTTTTCATTTAGGAGCTATTTGATTGAAATAAAAGTTTGAAGTTAACGTAACCGGAGCTACTTATTTTAGAGATTATTTTTATAACAAAAAGCTAAAAAACTCCCGCCGAACAGGCCCAAAATATTCGGCTTCCTAACAAATTTATAGTGGGGTTTTATGTGTATTCCGGTTAAAATAGTAAAATCAGTTGAGAACCCGCGCTAAGAGATTGGGGCAAATGGCGTCATCACAACCTCAACCACCGTCACAAACCACCACAACAAACACGACCGCCGGTGGTAGCTCCGACGAACAGCTGAAACTGGCAGTAGCCATGGCTCTTGTTCAGTCCAAACTCATCAACAACAAACCTTCACCCAAAAATAAGAAAAAATGGAAGCGAAAGGTATAAATAATAATACATTTATTATAGACATTTGTAGTACTATGTTTATTATTATTATTATTATTATTATTATTATTATTATTATTATTATTATTATTATTATTATTATTATTATTATTATTATTATTATTATTATTATTATTGATTTAAACAAACAGGCGAAACATCGTAAACGGGAGATTACTAGACTCAAACAGGATCTCCTTCTGTTTCAAGGTATCATCAATCTATTTCTATTTGGCTCTAGCTACTTTATTTATTTATTTATTTATTTATTGTCTATTTTCTTCTGCAGAAGATGGGATAATGACAGCAGGAGGTGCTTCATGCAAATGCTTTTTTTTCGATAATGATCACATATCAGGAGGAGGAGACGCTACTACTTTTACACATGTCTTACGCCGTAGATTCCTCAGACAAGGTTTTCTATACTCTTTTTATTATTATTGTGTGTCTCTGGGTTTTTTTTTTAATAAGATACTCCCTCAGTCCCATATTAAATGTCCACGTTTGACTTTCGGAGTCTTTTTTCTTCTACTTTGACCTTAAATTTTTTTGTGTGTATTATATAATACTTGATGAAAATTATATCTAACGAAAATACATTTAAAACTCAATTGATTTATATATTTTGCATCAAGTAATATATTATACACATAAAAATATTTAAAGTCAAAGTTTATAAAAAAAGACTTTGAAAAGTCCAAGTGGACATTTAATATGGGACGGAGGGAGTATATTTTTGGTGATGTAGTGAGATTGAATGAAACAAGAAAAAAGAAGACAAGTGAAGGTTCAAGTTCAACGCGACGACGCTTGTATTTGTCTGGTATGGATTAGTATGATTGTTTTAAGTGCAAATGTTTGTATTACAGCAATTCTCTATGCTAATGAACTTTACAGTTACTATGTTATAACTAGTGGTAAAGGTGGCAAAATAGGTGGGTCGAGTCGACAATTTTTTTGTTTTTGTTTTTGTTCTTTTTGAGTCAAACATGAAAAAAATTAAAAAAAATTTTGACCCGCTAGACCGATTGGTTAATTATTACTAGTATATAATTGCACTTTTTATCAAATACCCAATTAGACCCATGTATAATATTTAGGGAGACCCAACTAGACCCATCCCCTACTAGATATTTATTTAACCTACTAGACCCATGTTTAACCAATGGGTCTTAAATTGCCACCTCTAAGTCTAGTGATTATTTATTTGTGTGTACTGATTGTATTGGTAGAGAATAACGATGACGTGACTGAGCAGCTTAGGGCATCCGTTGATTTTCTCGTGGACTTGTGTGATACTGTCTCTAATGTAAGAGTTTGTTTGACGTTTAATTAGTTTCATTCATTCATTCTGTCCTGCAATCTAGTCTGCTGATTGTGTGAGCCTAGTCTTACGTTTTTAACGATAATAGTATTCTGTTTGTTTTATTGTTGCAGCCGGATGATGCTAATTTTGCAAACTGGTCACACCAAGCTGTGGACTTCATTTTGGGTATATCTATCTCTCGTTTTAATTTGTAACATATCCCTGTGTGTGTGTTTATACTGTAGTCGTTATTATGATGATCTCATTGAAGTGTTGTACTTGATGAACCTCTATCACTGAACATGTAATAGCAGTATAATTATGTACAGATATACTCATAACATAAGCATCCGGAATACTAAAAGGCTTAAAGTATATCAATTATCAAAAGCATCTGTTAGGATAATATATGTATATTGTGGCATGTTGTTCTTTAGGAAAGCAACAACATGAAGGATACCGTTATGATATGATTTTTGAAATGGTTAGCTAAAACTTGTTTAAAGTCCCTGCCTTGTTCCATTTACGATTATATTCTTACAGTTTTCTGTTTGCCCTATCCTGAAGATTCAATCAAGAATATCACGTCCCATGGAAAAATTACTGAATCAGTGGAAGGGATTATTGCCAGCTTGTCTCTGCGTTTAGTTAGAAAAATGTGCACTACGTTACAAGGAGATGGTAATCATATAAGGCATCCCGTGTTTCTTTTTTTACTATTTCAGTACTTCAATCAGATTGCAACTGATTTGATCTTTTCTTACTAACTCTCTGTTATCCAATTTTTCTTTGTTATCCAATTTTTCTATTTTAGGAGTGGATCAGGTTCACACAGATATCCAATTTCATGTTCAGCACTTGCTTCGTAAGCTCGGAAGTGAGCCATGTATTGGACACCGAGTGATTCTTGCAGTTTCTCAAAGAATCTCTTTACTTGCTGAAAGAATGCTATTTCTTGATCCATTTGAATCAACTTTCCCTGAAATACATAGCAGTCTCTACATTTTGTAAGTTATTCACTTTCATCATCTCGCTACTTTCCTACTAATCCACTTCTTTTACATATCCTGCATTATTTATTGTATATCTTTAGCTACAAATATAAAACTAAATCACTCATGAAAATCTTGATATTATTTACTACACTGGCACACTGCATTATTATTTTGTTTCAACCTTTCATAGATATGAAAGCCAACCCAACTGTATATTCAGGTTTGAACCTCAAAGTTTCTTCTTATGTATGGAAATTTGTATCATCTCCACTTCCATATCCCAACATGAAAGCTATCGTATACTCGTATACAGTAATTTCATTGCTTGTTTCTATAGCCTTCATGGATGCATATGGTAACATGCACTTAGATATGGCTAAAGACAATTTCTTGATAATCATTTAGAAGGTTGAGAAACGATTATCTTGTACAGTGTCACATTATATGCTTTGGATTATGATTAGTTTTTCATGTTTACTTACTACTTGATTGACAGGATCCAGCTTATCGAGTTTTTGGTATCAGATTACCTGATAAGTTGGTCAAAGACAGATCAATTCGCAACAGGTAAGCATACATTTTATCTAAGCAGGTCATTTTTGGGTAGAAAAAAAGGGTTACTAACTTACTATATAGAAATTTCCTCAGAAAGTCACACTGAAGAACCCTTAACTTCGAATTTGGTAAGTACAAGGATTTGAATCTCCATAATTAGAAGTAGATTCTACTAGGTAAAATTTTATCTAAAAGTGCAAGATGAGCTTTTGAAGGTAGAATTAAACAAGTTTGTGTGCTCGTCTGTAAAATCTCAAGTTGCATAAGCTACTCCTTGAAGTACATATTAGACTTTAAGAAATAGTTGCTTACTAAAATGATAAAATCGATGGTTGCTGCAGAGTTGTTTGAAGAGTGGGTGACCTCAATCCTTCACGCTCGAAAAGGACTTCAACTGTTAGAAAGTAGGTGCGGGCTTTACAGTGTATACATGGATCGTGTAATTGGGTTGATTGCCAAGCTAGTGGGTCTGGCTGCATCTCTCCAGAAGCTCAACTCGAACGTTCTTCAAAACTTATTTTGCTGAACCTCTGCAATGTAAGCAACATAAGTTTCCTCTTTCACTATCCTTGTTTTCGTGAAATTGTCACTCGAGCATGCATAAACATGTACCTCCTTTGTTGAGCCATAACCATAGAAACAGTGTATTTGAATGAACGTTATCTAACGTTATATATATATTAATGAAACCTATCTTTACCAGTTTGGTTTCTAGTTTTTCAAGCCTTTTTTATCTGCATCTCTAACTGAAAGTGAACGTTGTATGTGTGTTCTGACGAATGTTTTGCGGATTGAACATATGAAAGATATACATGAAATCTTTTGTTACTGTTCTTAATCAAACATTAGTCTTTATGATTCGACTATACTTTTCTTTTGTCATTAGAAGTAATCCTGTGCTCCAAGTTGAGATTAATGGCCCCTCGTTCATAATGCTCTCAGCTATACATTTGAAACAAATAGATTCATGATTCATTGAAACACAAGATCCAAATGGCAGAATCAAAAACCATATTTCTTCTCAGCTTATTCGACATGTAGTTTCATGTGATAGCAGGCAGAAAATCATGTAGATAGTTCACGTTTTTTGTAAACCACTGGCCTATCATTTCACCAAAGTTGTTGGATGCTATTTTCTAATTTAATGGCCATGTTGTCCAAATAATATCTAAGAAAGATGGTCGAGTAGTAACTGTTAATGACTGAAAACTATTTAGCAACTTCATTTGTGTGTGTGTATATATATATATATATATATATATATATATATATATATATATATATATATATATATATATATATATATATATATATATATATATATATATATATATATATATATATTTAACGGCCGGTCCCATTAATGATATGATTAGCACATTAGATTGATCATAATACCAAAAATTTCTGTACCCGAACAGGATTATACGAACCAAAATGGAAGCGCATGTGTTTAATTAAAGTTATCTTAATAACAAAAAAACTCGTGTACACATAGGCTATAAATTAGGGTTGTTAATTAATGAAACCACCAACACATTTTATAAAATTAAACAAACGACGAAATACACCAAACCGGGTATGTATATATCATGCACCATCCTAGCAGATCACTGGAAACGCTGCAATCAAAATATCAATTATCAGAAAATGTAAATGTCGCAAAACTCTAATAGATATGAGAAAAATGTTAGAAAAAGGTTTAATATGAACTTACAGGCATGCTTGCGGATACGTCTGCGAACCACAACATGCAAGCGCTGAACATAGTCTTTAACAGGCTCCTCACTAAATCTTTCCTCAATGAGTGCATCCAAGCACACCTCTTCACCGACAACTATGGTCAGCTTAAACCGGAGCTTGAAAATACCATATCCAATCGGTACCGCAATTGCTACAATAGAAAAGGTTGTCTAGCTTTATGAAAGGTCCAGATTCTCATTAGAGATAAAGAATCTCAACACATTCAACTGGGAGCATGACAATTTGAATTGATAATGCGTTAAATGTAACGAACAGCTTAAAATGAATCAGACAAACACGCATTTTTACAGCATTTTCAATTTCAATTTCAAAGTAATTTCTTAATTTTATTATAAGCTATAATTTACAAAATTCAAGTTACAAAACTGACCAGAAAATGTTGAAAAATTGGCGAAAACTGAACCATCTTCACTTAATTAGAAGTGACATATTTCGACCGCAACCGATTTTAAACAGTTACTTGACCAAAGAAACCATCATTCAGTAAATCATATTTTTAATCGATACTTTCACATCTACTAATTAATAGGATTAAATTTACTGAAAGTAATGAAGTTGTGTGTTTCACAGAATGATAGTTTCTATATATAATAAAAAGAGATAAAGATCAACGTACATTCACCCCACTCTAAGCCTTCAATTTGAACTCTTCTGACTTCTTCCTCGAGTCTTTGTATGTCAGTCTCACCAGACAAGGGACTCACATCCAACACCACAAAATACTTTGTAGGTGCTAATATATATATAACCAAATGCAACCAACCAAAAACAAGTCGGTAATTAAATTAATAATGTAAATGACGCATGTCGGTCCTTTCCCATGTAAGAATAAAGTACTAGTGAAACCACTGAAAAAAAAACAAAAAAAATAAATAAATAAAGTTCACCAGGATCTGCGACAGCATCTTCCGGGAAAGAAGCAGATGTGTCAACAAAGGACACCACTACCATCACCAAAGAAACCACTAAGAGAAAGAAAAAAAACTTCATCATGAGTAAAAGTGATCGAACTATTTGTAAGAAAGAAAGAGTGAAAAACGAAAATCTTTTCTATAAAGGTAATAAAAATAGAACAAAGTTAAAAGTTTGAGGGCTTACGAAATCCTCAAAAGATCTGTGATATGATTGTACCAGCGACATATATTCACATATTGGGGTGATGGAGGATTTGTGAAAGCTGCATGCACAGTGAGATCATCCTTTGAAGCGTGGTACCTAGAAAAAATATATATCATATATAGGATATATGTATCACTGGAGCCACAAAGCAATGGAAGAAACTCACCCAGTGATGTATGTACGAGCCGCCCGGTAACTTTGAGACAACAGGCGCTCTTCAAGCTGATTTAGGCCAGCTTGAGAACCAACATAAAATGTGGGAGGCATTGCTATGTAATCAAAAGATCAGTTGTGCAAGTAACCAAATAGTTAACTTTACAAAACAAAGATTATACCTCGATCAGAAACAATCCCTAGAAAAGAAAATGACGTTGATGTTTGCGTGTGATGTACGTAAAACACATAGGAGATTTTATGTTTTATAGTTGGACGGAGCCATGTAGGGCTTGAATTGGGCCAACCCAGGTTTTCTTATTACCTACTTATTATATTTAAAGTATTTTTGGCTCACCCAAATTAATAAAAAAGGCCCATCCAAATTGAGAAGTTACGTTAAAAAATTGTTTTGGTTACCGGTTATAACGAGAAATTAGGCGCCGTGCGTTGTGGCGGAGCCAATTGTAGTATAATATGGTCATGTTTGGCAATAAGCATTTGAAAGCGTTTAGGAGCGACAAGCGACAAGCGGTAAGTATTTTAAATGAAAAGCTTGTTTGGCAACACCTCAACAAGAGTTTAAATATTGTGTTACCGCTCCAATCCAAATGCTTCTTGAATAAGCTTTCCAGAATTGCTCCAAGCGTTTAGATACTGAAATTACATATATACCCTCATTTGTCTAATCATTTATTTTATTTTAATGTGTATATGACCTTTTTCGTAATTTGACACTTTATAATTACTACAGCTACGCTACCAAACGCGGTTTTTAAATAAACAACTACTGCTTACTGCCTACTGCTTACTGCTTACTGCTTACTGCTACTGCTATGCGTCGATATGTTTTCTCATAGAAGAGACAGTGAAAGATTTGGTGGTGTCGACACAGTAGGTCCATGAGTCAGGGGAGGGAATCGGGGAGAAGTCGATATCTTTTCACCTTCATTAACTTAAATCTTGTCACTGCTTTTAGACATGGAAGTACGCTCGCTGCTTCATTAAAGAGAGGCGTCAGCTTAACCGCATTGAATGCCGGGCCATTCGTTGAAGATAAAAGTATATCGAACCCATATGAAGATATGTATCGGATAAGCAATCCCAACTAAGCACTCTTCCAGCTCTAATTTTGTTGCTTTGGTTTCCGTTTATTTAAGGCATCAGTTAGTTTATGATGTCGATTTGTGTTACCATTTGCAATGTTACTGTAACGATCCTATTGTTACCGGATTACTTTTTTTTATGACAGATGTTATGATGAACTTTTGTGTGACCGTTCCATTCTTGTTAATCCGTTTTGAGTGCTTGGAAGAGAATAAAAAGTGATTAAGATTATGATTTTCTTATTACTTGGGGTAAACAAAATGAATCTAGAAAAGCAGTAAGTAGTAGGCAGTAGCAGTAAGCAGTAGCAGTAAGTTGTGTATAATGCAGTAAGCAGTATGACAGATTATGATTTTCTTATTACTTGGGGTAAACATGTGTATAATGCATTCCAAGCCTTGCTATCTGCATTATACGTCATCACTTACAGAACTAAAAGATGAATCAAAATATTATATCTTATCAACAAAAAGTTGGAATTAATGATGTCAACACTCAACAACTAGAAAGTATTCATGTTTACATGCATGCACACACAGAAAATTGTTTACTTACATAAAATGTACAGTATTTGTTACATTGTCTTTTGTAAATTTGACTATAGAATAGTTGCATTGCAATACAAAACATAGAACTTGTACCCATCTATGACCATGCACGTTTCACAACATTCTTGATTGCCAGGGCCGGTCCTGAGTTTTTTTACTTGTACCCATTTTCTATTTCACTTCTCCGAATATTATAAGATGATTTACTTGCTCAACAGGTCCGACCGATTGCAAAACTTTTTTGACATCATAGTTATTCGAAGTTTGAAAATGTGAGGAAAAAAAACATACATACATTAGTATTTAGTTCTCTTGTGTTAAATTGCTTGGATTGTAAGTGTATGTTTGTATGTAATGTTAAATTCTATTTGTATAACCATTATGGCTCAGTCCATTTGGGTTCCATTCTCTTTAATCATCTTGATTATTTATTTAGTTGGTACGATTTTTGTCAATTTTAATATATTGTTGTTTTAAAAAAAAAGGTATTTAGTAATTTTTTCACAGATAATTAAAGAGCCACCAATGCTTTATTAAAATACTACCTTTCGGACCACGAGTCCTAAATCGTTCTAAATTTAATTTGAGTAAGAAAAAAATTGAAATAAGTAAAAGTTTATAAGAATACAAAAGAAAATTACTGTAAGTAATAAAAAATTGTGTCAAGAAAGTTATAAGTAGGAGTGTTGCATTTTCTTTTAGAATTATTACTCGAGACACTGTAAGTAATAAAAAATTGGGTTCCATTCTCTTTAAGTAATAAAAAATTGGTTAAAACCAAAGTTTTGTAAAACTAAAGTTTTGCATAGGGAACGCAAGTAGACAGGTCAAACTTGGAAAAAAATAATTAATAAATATTATTTTATCTTTCTCCTTTCTTCTTTCTTCTTTTTTTACTGAACCAGCTTCTTAATTTTCCGGCTAACTAAAGCTAAGCCACTTTAGCAAGTAAAACAGCAACAAGCACCAATCTTTCAAGTGCTAAGGTGGTTCCCGATGTATTTCTAATGTAGGTCCCTTTTTTTTAGTTCATACGATTCTAAAGATTTCCGGCGTCCAAGGTGGTTTCCGGGCACCACCTGGAACAAGCGTAGGTCGGCCTATTGAAGTAAGGTATATTGAAAATAACACGCATTAGTATAAGTAAAAAAGTTAAAAATGCCACTTTTGTGTATTATTCTTTTCTTTACATAATATAAGTATTCAATCAATCGATCATCCCACAATTCCATTATCACTTCACAATGGATCATTGTGAAGTGATAATGGAATTGTGGGATGATCGATTAATTGAATACTTATATTATGTAGAGTTTGGTTCAATCTAGATCAAAATTTTATCAAAGATCATATGGTATGATCCTCACCTTTCATTCCCTTTAATCCAATGGTTGATATTAAATAAGACATTTAAATAAAATAAACACGGAGAGGCAAAAGAGTCATTTAACACAGAAATATATCACATGCCTGGCACATGATCATTACTCATTTTGCTTATCACAAACACACACAACTCTCCCATTAACACACTCCCACACATACCCTAACCTCAAACCCTCACCTCCGACGGTTCTCAACCACCATCCCTCACCTCAAACCCTCTCAACTCACACTCTCCTGTTAACTCTCAGTTGCCCCCAAAATCATGGAAAATCGAAAGAAAAAGGAGACCGGTTCTAAAGTTTCTGGTAAAAATCTAATTGAATATTAATGTGTTTTTTGATTATTTCAGCTTGCTAGAACGATTACATATGTATGATTGTATGACGTTATGTTTTGGTGATGCATACCACGTGTTTGATGAAATGCCTGTGAAATTTTTTGTTTAAAAAACATGGAATGTTGATAAAGATGGTTTATTTGAAGTGGATTTTCGGGTTATCAAAATGCGATAAGTTGTTTCAAGTGTTTGGATGGAGTAGAAAAAACAACTTTAGCTTATTAGCTTATTTAAGGTTATTTGCAAATTTAGTAAGGTTTTGTTGTTCTTCACGGTTAGAAATGTTAGCTCCCTTTTTGTTACTCTACGTTTGGATGGAATAGCCATGTTTGTTCTGCTTTTTGTCCCTGTTAGAATTGGGACCTGAAAATTCAAAAATTAGTTGATAGGCCATGTTTGGTTCACCTTCGATACACATGCGAAATGGCTACTGATGTCAACCAAGTATATTTCATATCTTATTGAACTGAAAGTGATGCTAGTTTGATGTGATACCTCGATATTTTAATTTCACGGGCAAGGTGCTGTTATTACCTATGCCCTTCTTCTAAAAACTTGTCTGGAATTAACTATATATTTCTGTTTAAAAGAACTTCGTTCAATTATCTTTATTAATGTGTTATATATGTTATTTAGTTTTTTGGTTTTTGAGTTTTAACATTTGATGTTGATAATTTTGTAGAAGATAATGCTGGAGTTGATAAGCTTTTGAAAACTGTGAAGAATCGTTTAGCCCAATCTAGGATAACAATGATTGATCATACACAGCGGAATAATAAGAACACAATCAAAGTTATAAACAAGGTTTTTCTAATAAACAATGATCCTCTATGGATCTCTATTCTTTTCTATTAAAAGTGTTTTTCAAGAGATGTGTCTAATACAAAGCCGTAAGTTCCTTATATACACAAGAAACCCTAATTCGGCAATAAATAGAAAATCAATACATATCACTACATAATATAACTCATGCATATCATAACAACAGAAACAAAAACTATTACATTTCAATAATTTCCAACAATCCTCCCCTAAACTTGAATTTGACTTGGTTAACTTCAAGTTTCCAGATAGATCTTTGACGTCCAAAGCTTGAGGATTGAAACTTTAACTTTTGCAGCAAAATTAGGTAACCAGCAGCAATCACTATAGATCAGCAGAAACCAGTAACCATCTTTGAAGAATAAGATTCTAGCAGCAACTCCTATATACCAGCAGCAACCAGAACCAGCCGCAACATGAGTAGATTTGATAAGCCTTTACCAAGTAGCTACTCACTCTTGGGCTAGCTAGATCTTTGGTGGAATCATGACATCACCATGGTGAACTAGTAACCAGCCCAACACTCAGAACATGAATCATTGGTGTGTTGGAATACCATAATGATTTTTGGCAAATCATCACAGCCATAAACGGATTTGACATGTCTTTACCTGTAGCCGTTTGCTCAGGACTAGCCAATTCTTTGGTTACCCAATAGGGTATCATCCATGGTGAATTGATGACCATTTCAACTCTCAGCAATTAAGCATGGGTGAGTTGAGTACCCTATGGTTTTGAGCAAACCATTACAGCTATCAACGGAATTGATGTGTCTTTACCAAAAACCGTTTGCTTTTGGACTAGCCAACTCTTTGATGGAATGCCGTCATCATCATGGTGAGTTGATTACCATTTATGGTTTTCCGCAGCCTTTACCACAAGCCATAATCTTGTGGGCTAGCCAACCCTTGTGTCAGTAAGACATGGTGAGTTGAGAACCATTTGTTGTGTGGTAATTAACCAACACCAAAACCTGCAAACAAGATAAAACAAAAACTATACTATTTTATTTATTATTTTTTTTTTTTTTTTTTTTTTTTTTTTTTTTTTTGTCTTTTTTTTTAAATTTTATTTTTAATTTTAATTTTAATTTTAATCTTTTTTTTGAATATCTAATAAAAGAAAGAAAGAAAAATAAATACAAAATAAGTAAAATATACCATCAATCAGCAGCAGAAACCAAAGAAAAATGTACTACCAGTAGAAACACCAAGCTATCAGTAGAAACAGTGTCCACCAGCAGCAATGAGCATCCAACAGCTGCAAAAATGATTAGAATACAAAGAATACAACAATAAGCCTCCCCTTAGGCTTATGCCTCCCCTCAATCACTGCATCTGATAAAGACTAGTGTTCTTGGGTACCCAGAATGAGCCTTTCCTTTGAGTTTTCCAAGAACAACCTGTTGACGGCTTAACAGCATTTACCACTCTTACCCCACTAGGTGCCATATTCATATGAGATACATAAGGTGTATATGACTGAAAATAAGAACTTGTAGGTTGATATGGCATAGGTCTAGCATTACTTTTCCACCAACTAGCATTAACTGATGGAGAATATCCTCTACCAAAGGGAACAAGAAAAGGCCTATTAAGCCTATCAGCAGAAACGGGTGCATACACCTTTGGCGTACCAGTAGGAACTGGTTTACCAGCTCTCACATGTGCTGCTTTGAGAACAAATGGAGGAATACTAGCAACATTATTCCATATGGGTCTAAAAGTCTGTTGGTCATGACACATACTCATCCTATTCTCATGATAATCGTAGTCTTTAATAAGATGGAATTTACTACCACACACAAAACAAGATTTCTTCTTAACATGACTTGTCTTTTTATTAAAATAACCATTCTTATTACAAGAAGTCCTAGAATTGTATGAATTCTTATCGGATTTATTACAAGTGAAACTAGGTAAATCTTGAACAACAATGGGTTCTTGTTTAGGTGCCCTAACTTTGGATTCAATCTCAGTTTTACTCTTAGATGTAGAAACACTAGAATTAGATGCATAGAAGGTAGACTTAGTTGAGTTGGACTCTGAGCTTTTGACACTAAAAGCACTAGGAGCAGGGACATTGACCTTTGAAGACTTGTCAGAGTTATCACAAGACACGAAGTCATTAGACATAGAATTAGAGTCACTAGAGGTTGAGGACTTTGTACCATAAGACATTTGTGATTCATCCAGGTCACTATAATCTGACATAGGAGTGTAATCATCAGTAAGAGGTGGAGGCACAGCCTTCATGCCATCAGTGTTGGTAAACCTATTAAATTTAGGTCTACCAGCCTTGTCATCAGAGGTAGAGTCAAAAATACTTGGCATACCTGGGTAATACACTTCATTTGGCCCTATAAAGTCTCCATACCCCAACCCTCTCCTAGACTTAGTGGACTGAGAACTATCAATTAATTTTTCAAGATGTTTAGTTCCCTGTTGCCACTTCATACGACCTGCCACTTCTTTATCAAACTTATCTTGCAATTCTTGTTTTTCTAAATCTACTTTCGCCTTTTCTTTTTCAGAAAACTTTAACTCATTTTTAGTATTTGTTAAATCTCTTTCTAACACCCTAATTTTCTCTTCAAGTGTCAGCTGATTGTTTTGAAGAACTTTCTTTTGTTTTTCCAAAGTTTTAATACCGTTATTATAAGCTTGAACTTCTATAAAATATTTACTATTTTGTTCTTTAAGTTCATTATACTGCATTTGAAGTTCATTATACTTATTGACACAACCAAAAGGGCGGTTATGTACCTTAGGAGTGACACCCATGAGTGCAAATGCTCCAGCATCACCTATAGTACAAGCTTCCTTTCTCATCATTTTGGATTCAACCTTTCCACCATACCTTGCTTTGATTGCCTTCCATATATCCCGTGCATCATCCATATTACGGAAATCTGCTATATGATCAACAGGAATAGATTGAAGCAAGGTAATTCTTGCCTTTGATTCCCTATGAACTTCAATGTGTTCATCTGCAGTCGTAGGAGGGAGAATAATGATTTTTCCATCATGATCTCTTCCACACCTTTTCGGGCTATTGCCATTTTGAATCACCTTCCAGATATCCATATCATTGTTCGTGATCCAGTGTTCCATCTTCTTAGCCCAGACCTCGTACTCATAATTCATCAAATAAGGAAACATTGCACGATCCCCTTTCATTGTCAGATTCTGCCATTTTACTTACGAGCAGCAGAAACAAGTGAAATCAGCAGGAACAAAAAGCTCAGCAGCAGAATTAAAATAGCGATGGCAGCAATAACAAAGAAGCTTATCAGTAGGAATAAAAAAATATCAGCAGTAAACCGAGAACAGCAGTAGCTTCCAATCAAACAATATTCACTGTCCCACTTAATTATTAGTATGAGGATAAACTAATTAATAACCAGATCCACTTTCCCAAAACGACAACACAAATTAAACAGCAGCAGCTTTTGCAAAAAAATGTCAACAGCGGTATCGCAATATCAATCGCTACCCATTAGCCTTAATAATCGAGCACCATTGACCCACGAACATTTATTGGTACGAGGTTAATATGTTCGAATCAAACATGCACTAAGCGACATAAACAATTACTCCTAAATCGACAACAGCAGCAACATTTTGAACAAATATATTCGACCCCACTTGCAATTAATTAGATCCACGATTTATAATATGTATCAACCAATCTTCAATCAATAAAATCAGCCCCACCAATGATTAGTATATTCGAAATATATGTGAAGACCACTAATATCAAGTGCAGCCAACGACAATTTTAATCCTATTAAAACTTCAAATCATCACCAACAACCGAATTTTCAATTAACAAATCATCCCCACATCTACCAATGATTTATTAATTGAATTAATTTATACAATGAATGCAGCTTTCAATAAATAACCACCGAATACAAAAGCGGTAGTATGAGGTTGTATACTAGCCAATCATTAAGGATTTAAAAATGAAAGTACCTTGGTTGTATGCGAACGCCACACATAACAGAAACAAAAGTCGAACCCTTAAAAAAACGATTAAACCAATTCGTTTCTTCTTCAAATCTGCTTTTCACCAACAACCAGATCTGCTATCTTCGACAATGAAAACCTTGTATAAACCCTAGATATCACGAGCCCCTGGTCTCTGATGCCAATCGTGAAGAATCGTTTAGCCCAATCTAGGATAACAATGATTGATCATACACAGCGGAATAATAAGAACACAATCAAAGTTATGAACAAGGTTTTTCTAATAAACAATGATCCTCTATGGATCTATATTCTTTTCTATTAAAAGTGTTTTTCAAGAGATGTGTCTAATACAAAGCCGTATGTTCCTTTTATACACAAGGAACCCTAATTCGGCAATAAATAGAAAATCAATACATATCACTACCTAATATAACTCATGCATATCATAACAGCAGAACAAAAACTATTACATTTCAATGATTCCCAACAAAAACATCAAATTTTTTGAACGACAAAGCTTCACGAGCACCTACTGATGTTCCCAAAGGTATCTCTATTCACATATCATCTTTTCTTTCTTATCTATCAAGGCGAATGTAATTTATTGAGAGGGGGCATAAGGGTAATTTAATGATGGATCAGACTGTTTGTAACTATTGGATGGAATTTACAAAATCACAGTACAAAATATTGTGGAAAACTAGAAGGGGGGTTGAATAGTTTACCCGTTTTTCGTTTAATTACCTTTTGAAACTTTTCCGTTTAATCAAAGATATGAACACAAAGACAATACACAATATGCAAGTATAAAGAAAGAAACGATCAAACCATGACACGATTGTTTATCGTGGTTTGGCTACAAGGAAATCTCTTTTCCTTGCCCTACGTCCACGCCCCGAGTATCCAACTCGAGAGTTTCTTTCACTAGTCAACAAGCTCCTTTATCCGGCGGAGAAAACCTTACACGTCGCTTACAATTTTACCGACACTAAGCTAGATGTCGAGTTCTTTACCAAGGGTACAACCACTCCCGTTTCACTATGTATTTTAAGGCCTAAAATACTAACCGATCACAACTTATAACACACAATCAAATGAAGTGTAAACTATACAAAGTCTACACAATGCCAAACTAACAAGTCTTGCAACGTTGAGTTGAATACTTGTAACTTTATATGTACTTGTGAACTTCTTTGCTACAAAAGAGTATTCACAACAATGAGATGTTAAGGGTTAGATGAAAGATATGAATGTATGTGCAAAATATGATGAGAAGTGATAAAAGAAAAAAGCTAGCAAATGGTTTGGTATTTATAGCAAAACAACCATCAAGCCTGGCGGATATGGCGGAACCCTCAAAAGGGTTCCGCCCGTGTACCACGAGGGTTCCGCCAGGTCTGACAGTTAAGTTTTGCCATAACTTGCCAAACCATCCAAAGTCACATCACATAAATACTTGGTCAAACACAAAACTTGTGTAAGAACCCTATGGAGAGTCAAACACACAAACCTTGTGTAAGAACTTTGTTTAGTCAACCACACAATCTTTCCATAAATGTAAGGTGACAAAACTTACCATAAATGGGATGTGACATTTCTAATTTAAGAAATATGAAAATGTTGTGTTTTATATGAAATGTAAATGTAGCAAAAATCTAGTTATGCAAGACTTTAAACTAAAATCATGTTTTACTAAAAACTAAAGTTTACACTTTGTCATTAACAAAACTTAGCAAAGATCGTAAAATATAAATAACGTTTTTAAGCGATATTTGTATTAACAATCTCCCCCTTTTTGTTGATGACAAAACATAAACTTTGTTTTTAAGTAACTCACAAATTTTAGTGTTAAAGCTTTTAAAAAAAATGTTATATCAAACTTCTTTTACTTAATTGATGAAAATCATTTTAAGTTACTAAGTTTAGATATATTTCTCCCCCATTTTGTCAAAACAAAAAGAAGAGTAGCGTAGCGGAACTTATCCATATGCTCCCCCTTGGTCGATACTCCCCATAATAGGAGTGCCGAGTAGGGAAACATGGATTTTGAACCTACAATGAAAACGGTTAGTTGCAATTCTCACGCTCCCCCTTGAATATTACTCCCCTAACTCGGAGTTTCAAGGAAGAAGTCATGGATTTGGAACCTACAAAAAAATGGTTAGTTGGTGATTACAAGCATAAACAAGCATTCATTCACCACATATAATGAGAAATAATCATCCACAATCACAACTCATATATGATCAACCAATAGTAGAAAAAATCATTTCAAGTAAAATTATGACTTACAAAAAGTCAAAGGATAAGAAATGAAATTATATTCCTACTTCAAAAAAAATAAAAAGAAAAATAACCAAGAATAAAAATAAAAGTCCTACTTCTATAAGTAGATGACTTGAACACGTCCTAAATGGGGCAAAAGGCCTCCAAAAGAGCTCTAGGGATGGTTTGGATGGGAAAGAGCATCCAAACATTCTAGGATGTGTTGTATGGCGAAGCGGGTCTCATTTTGAAATTGGTGAAGCATGGTTTTGATGCTTTCACCTATTTTGACCATGTGCTCACATGGTGAGCTAGCATGGTGATGAGTGGGTAGAAATGGATCATTTGGTGATGATGGTGGTGGTTGGTTAGTTTTGGTTTCTTGGTTGGAGGATGGGTTTGAAATGGATTCAAGCAATGTGATTTGCAAGTCCATTGCTTGATGAAGGTGGTTTTCAACCATTCTTTGAATTTCATCATAAGAAGGAAGAAAAGACTCAAAGATTTGAGGTTGTGAATGTGGTGGGCTAGGGTGATCATGATTTTCAAAGGTTGGTTCTCCATAAAGAGGACCATGGATGTCTTTGAAAATAGGGTGAAACAACAACGGTTTAGGTGATGGAGGTTGATCAAAATGCTCATTGTGGTCAAACAATGGGCTTGGTTTTTCATTTTCTAAAGGTGGTGGATTTGTTGATCTAGGTGGAAGATCATTAAGATCTTGCACAAATGGGTGTGGTGATGTTGGAGGAGATCCAAATAACTCCATTGGTTCTAGGTGAGGTAGTGTAGGTGGTGATGAAGTTTTGGATGTTTGGATTGGTGCACTTGGTGGAGTTGGGTCAATGGGTGATTTTGTTGGTGGTAGAGTTGTGAGTTCATTTGCTCCTTTGGGTGACGGAGTTGGGGATGCAATGTTTAAAAAGTGTTCACTTTTTATGGGTGAAGAGAATTCATCCGAAGATGAGGAGCTTAGGTTGATGGTTTGGCTTGACCAAAGCGGTTTGACTCTTATTCGGGCGGTTTTCCGAATTGGTCGAGGTGGTTGTGAGGTGATTGTTGACTTTGTCAATCTCAAGGTTGTGGTTTAGGCTCTTAAGGGAAGGGATTTTGATTGTGATGGTGTGATTTGAGGTGTTAAAAATGGTTTAAATTTATAGGATGGAAGATTTGTTGAAGGTAGTGTTTGGATTTGATGTTTCTAATGATTTGGGTGAGTAATGAATGTTGTCACATCATTTGGAAGTCAATCCAATGAAGGAGATGGAGTAAGAAGACAAAGATTTGCACTAAATGCCTAGTTGTCTTGTCAAGTTGGTTGGGGTAATATGATTCACGGATTGGAAGGATCCTTTGGGAGGGTTCCTTCCTTTATGTGTGAGGGTTCCTTGAGGTGGTTATGGTTTAAATTTGGTTTTTGGCGGGAAAGTACTTCCTATTTGTTTTAGGCTCTTAGAATACTCCTAATGATGTTATAAACTATCAAGGAATAAGTTCCTAACAAACAAGGTTGATTTGGGGAAGTTTTGATTTTCAAAATTTCGAAAACGGATTGAAAAATGTCCAGGTGTACTGGCGGAACCCTCGGATAACACGGGCGGAACCCATTTTAGGTACCGCCGTTTCCGTTGGGCTATTTCTGGGGTACCCAGAAATTTGTACTGGCGGAACCCTGGTGAAGGTTCCGCCAGTTCCGCCAGACCCAAAAAAATTGACAGTCCACGTTTTTGACCAGCAAGACGATTTTCAAATTTTCTGAAAACTCCTAAAACTAAAAATATAATTCATATCTGGTTAGGAAATGCAAAAATTGGACATGTAAACATGCATATGGTTGGACTTTGACCGGGGGCTAGCGAATTTCACTATATATAGTGAAAAATTCATAAGCTTGAAAATTTGACAACAAGCCAAATGTTGTCATCCTGCATCAATGTTAGTTCATACATGTTCAAAATTGTATCAAATAACCTACCAACACATAAATCCATAACAAACATAGTTCAAACTACCAAATTGTTCACATAAAACCTATTGCCAAACACTCCTATACACCCACACTCATTGACGGTCCATCTTCTTCTTGAGCTTGCCAAGGAACCTCCCGATGTTCTTCAACATCCCCTTCTTTTGCTTGAACTCCTACGACTCATTAGGAATGGTTGGAAGTTGTGCAAGGTATTCTAGAGGTGGAAGCCTAGAGTTGGGCAAAGTCTCATCTTCACTCATTGAGGATGATGATGATGAGGTAGGAGGATAAGGGCGTTTGCCTTGGGTTTTGTAGACTCTCCTATCACTAAGTGGGACAAATGTGTGAGGGATGAGAGATTAGTCTAGGTGGAGACCTCTAGGAGTTGGAGGAATTGGGGAGATGAACCTAAAAAGGCGGGTCAAGAGCATTCCATACGGCATAGCCGTTGTGCCTTGCACGGGAATGTCGGCCATCCTTTTGGCCATGTAGTAGGCAAGGTTGAAGGGTTGCCTAACCGACAAGGAATAGAGCATGTAGCAAAGGCACACATTGATGTGATCCCGGTTTCCTAGGGTGCTAATGACATTGGCTCTAAGGACTTCCTCCCATTTCTCAAATTGGGGCTTGAGTTCATTTAGTTCCATACCATATGGATCCTTGTTGACCTCATTACCCGAGCGGGTTCTCCTAGTGGTGGTGGTCCTAACAAAGAGATGGTCACGGAGTACATCTTTTGACACAAGAGGTGTATCATAAGGATGGATGCGGTCAATGAGGGTGTCAAGAGTTGAGAGGGTATGCTTGTCGGTGTAGATGCAAGTACCACGGTTTGGGACACCTAGGATTTGAGAAAACTCTTCTAGGGTGAAGGAATAATCATGACCACTAGCCGAGAAATTTATAGACATACGTCCATAATCATCGGAGGAGAGGTGGATGGAAGCATAGAACTCTAGAATGAACCTAGGACAAATAGGCTCGTTGATCTCTAAGAGACAATCAAAGTTGATGGCCGCAAATTCGGCGGGTAGGTTTGTGCCGGCTAGGAAGGATGGGTCAATAGTTCTACCCTCGTGGACATAACGCTTTTCAAGGGCTTTGAAGATGTTGATTTGGTTTTCGGTAAGGCCTTTGGTTTTGTGATGTTTAGGGAGGTACTTAAGGGTGTCTTTGTGATCGTAATGAGTCACGGGAGGCATGATGATTCCTAGAAAAATAAAATATCACATTTTAGTCTATGTTACCGACTATTGCAATGTATATTTTCTAGTGTGTGCCTATATGAAAACCATGTGGAGGTGCGGTTATCTTGACTCATTTTGATGCTCAAAACGTTTTTGTAGTGCAAGTTTTGTTGTAAAACAAAAGATAACCCAAACCCTCCTAGTTCAATGTAGCTTCGTTTGAATGTACCCGAAAATACATATTGGTTATGTATTCCCTTTAGCATTCAAGAGACATTATGCAAGTGATGTTTTAAACATAACGTTTTGATTTTGTATTCACAATGTGAGACGAAAATATATTTGTCCTATTTGTGAGAAATTTTTGCAAGAATTTGACATGGGGTGTTTTAGTAAACATGTTACTAGTTAACAAGAATGCAATTCCTAACTATGGGAAACATGATTAGTTTTGTTTAACACCTAAGTTACTACATTAATTTCTCAAGTTAATGCATAACCCCAAGTTTTTGATTTTGTGCAAAAAATAGAATTCCTAGACTCAGATCAGGAGTGTAATTACGTTAAGTATACTTACAATGATGATTAGAGAGCAATGAGGATGGTTTCAGGATCAAAAATTTGTGGGTGAGGATGAGTGAATAGTGGCAGTTTGTAAATGATGGGTGGAAAAGGCGTGTTTGGTTTAATATAAACTATTAGACAATCTGCAGGCCGGCGGAAATGGCGGAACCAAAGAAAAGGTTCCGCCCGTTTGGGCTGAGGGTTCCGCCGGGTCTGCTGAGAAAAAGGCTAGATGGTTTGTTTTGATTTTTGTCTAATGTTTAGAACTACAATGTGGGTTCCATGAGTCCTAAGCCTAGCCTAAGGAGGTTAAATGGTTCTCGTTTGAGGGGTTTTGTGAGGATATCGGCTATGTTGTCTTCGGAAAAAACTTTCTCAATTGAGATGTTTCCTTTTTGAACGTTGTCACGAAGGAAATGATGACGGATTTCGATGTGTTTCGTTCGGGAATGTTGGACGGGATTCTTACTAAGATCTATGGCTCCTTTGTTGTCGCAAAGGATGGAGATGTCGTTTAGTTGAATTCCGTAGTCGACAAGAGCTTGCTTCATCCAAAGAGCTTGTTGACATGCTTTTCCGGCCGAAACGTATTCGGCTTCCGTTGTTGAGATAGCAAGAGCCGTTTGCTTCTTAGAGAACCATGAGGTTAGACAATGTCCAACAAAAGTACAAGTACCACTTGTGCTTTTTCTATCAACATAGTCACCGGCATGATCCGAGTCGGCATACACTATGGTGTCCATTCCCGTTCCTTTGGGATACCATAATCCTAAGTGTGTAGTGCCCTTAATGTATCTAAAGATCCTTTTAACGGCTTCAAGATGAATTACTTTAGGATCTTCTTGAAAACGAGCACATAGACAAACACTAAACATAATGTCGGGTCTACTAGCCGTTAGGTAAAGTAGACTTCCAATCATACCCCTATATTTAGTGCTATCTACGGATTCACTTTCCTCATCCTTGATAAGTTTAGTTTCCGTGGACATGGGCGTTTTGATTGGTTTAGAATCTTCTAATCCAAATTTCCTAAGCATGTCCCTAATATACTTAGATTGGTTAAAGAAGATACCATCTTCTAGTTGTTTGATTTGGAGTCCTAGGAAAAAGTTGAGTTCTCCCATCATACTCATTTCAAACTCGTCATGCATGATTTTTGAGAAATCATCGCATAATTCTTGACAAGTTGATCCGAATATAATGTCATCAACATAGATTTGGACTATGATAATATGTGAATCTTTCTTCTTAGTGAAGAGAGTATTATCAACTAAGCCCATGATGTACCTATGGTCAACTAAGAAGGTTTTGAGTCGATCATACCATGCTTTTGGAGCTTGCTTAAGTCCGTATAAAGCCTTTTTAAGTTTATAGACATGATTAGGTTTTTCAAAATCAATGAAGCCCGGTGGTTGAGCAACATATACTTCTTCATTTATGAAACCGTTTAAGAATGCACTTTTGACGTCCATTTGAAAAAGTTTAAAGTTGTGTGCACATGCATATGCAAGTAAGATTCTAATTGACTCGAGCCTAGCTACCGGAGCAAAAGTTTCATCGTAGTCAATGCCTTCTTGTTGGTTATATCCTTGTGCCACTAGCCTAGCTTTGTTTCTAGACACAACACCATTTTCATCCATTTTATTTCGAAAAACCCATTTTGTACCAATTATAGTTTGACTCTTAGGTTGAGGAACTAATGTCCACACATCATTCCTAACAAATTGGTTTAACTCTTCTTGCATGGCTATTACCCATGACTCATCTTTAATGGCTTCGTTAATGTTTTTAGGTTCAATGGTTGACACGAAACAAAAGTAGTTACTTTCATTTTGAGCTTTAGACCTTAACGTTCTCTCGTTAATTTTACCTATGACATTATCTAATGGATGACTTTTGGACTCTTTAACATTAACAATTTCTTTGTTTGTTGGTTCTTCTTCCATGTCATTTTCTATGGTGACTTGATTTTCCATAGCTTGACTTTCAACTAAGTCATCATCTACCAAAGGTGATGTCTTAGAGGGAGGTGGACTCTCGTCAAATGTTATGTTCAATGATTCCTCGACTCTTAAGGTTTCTTTGTTTAAAACAATGTAAGCGTTACTATTTTGTGAATATCCAAGAAATACACCTTCATAAGACTTTGGGTCAAATTTGGTGAGGTAATCCTTGGTGTTAAGAATAAAGCATTTACTCCCAAATACTCTAAACTATCCTAATGTAGGCTTTTTACCTTTATAAAGTTCATAAGGAGTTTTGTTTAAAAATGGTCTAATTAAGACTTGATTAAGAATGTACGTTTACGTGTCAACGGCATTACACCAAAACTTTTGTGGAATGTTTTGTTCGTTAAGCATTGTTCTACTCATCTCTTGCAATGTTCGGTTTTTACGTTCTACTACACCATTAGATTGAGGAGTACGTGGAGCCGAAAAGTTATGAGTAATACCATTTTTATCACAAAAGTTTCCAAATTGAAATTCATTATCAAATTCACGACCGTGATCCGTTCTAATAGACACAATATTAGACCCTACTTGATTTTGAATTTTCTTACTTAGAATCTCAAATTTTTCAAAAGCTTCATTTTTACTTTTCAAAAATTTTGTCCAAGTATATCTTGAATAATCATCTACTATTACCAAAGTGTAGAAGTTGCCTCCATAACTTTGTATAGCGGATGGACCAAACAAATCCATATGCAAAAGTTCTAGACACCTAGATGTAGAAACCATATTTTTAGCCTTATGGCTATTATGGACTTGTTTACCGACTTTGCAAGCATCACAAAAGTGTTGGTCGTATTTCAACTTAGGTAGGTTTCGAACTAAGTCTTTGGAGGAGAGGTTTTGAATTAGTCTCATATTAGCGTGTCCTAAACGTCTATGCCATAAAGTTGAGGATTCATCTAATGAAGTAAGACAAAGTTTGTCTTTAGATGTTTGATCCATTTTCATGACATATACGTTGTTCTTAAGAACACCTTTGGCTATGGTTATGCCATCTTTAAGTATCTTACTTCCATTTTCACTAAAAAGGACGTTATACTTATTACGGCAAAGTTGACTAATACTAAGAAGATTAAAACCTAAGTTATCAACATGAGCTACATCATCTATAAAAAGGGAGTCATGAGAGATTGTACCTTTTCCGATGATTTTGCTCTTAGCTTTACTACCAAACGTAACATTACCTCCATCACATTTGTGATATGTTGAGAAGAGGCTTTTGTTACCCGTCATGTGCCTTGAACAACCGCTATCTTTAATCCATTCATCCGGTTCCAAACATACTTTAAGGCACACCTATTTTATGAAAAACACTCAAACATTTGGTCCCCAATTTCTCATGGGTCCATTTTGGTTAAGCAAGCCATTAACTTGACTTAAGTATGAAAATAGAGCATAAGGATTCCATGACATGTAATTTGGAGTTTGGTAATGTCCAGGAGTGTTTTGGTTCCAAACATGTTGGTAGTTTGGTCGTGGGTTGTAGTTGCTTTTTGGAAAGGGGCGTTTGGGAAAAGGTGTCTTAGGTTTTGGTTGAGTGGTTTTAGTTCTAAATTCATTTTTATCAAGTCCTACTCCAGTTTTAACAGCAGGTTTTGTTTCATTTTTATATGTGACTTTAACAAATTTTGAACGGTTTGATGTGGAAGCTGTTTTTGCTACTGCAGACCTGGCGGAACCTTTGGGTTCAACGGGCGGAACCTTGTTTTGGGTTCCGCCTGTTCCGCGGGTTGCTGTAGCAATTTTGCTAGTTTCTTGTGTTTTATTTTCTTGTTTCGTTTGTTCTTTCGAAGTTTCTAATTTCATGAAGCCTAGACCTGTTTTATCAAATGGTGATTTTTGAAGCTTCATAATTTCATCCGCACAAGAAATGCTTTTATCAAACTTCTTAAACTTTGTGGTTTGTTTTATTAGATCATCTTGAGTAACTTTTAGTTTCTCAATTTCGAGTTTAAGCTCTTCACATGATTTACACAATGTGTCAACACTTTTACTCTTTTCTAATCTTTTAGCCTTTTCTTTTAACTCATAAACTTCATTTTCCAAAAACTCCTTTTTAGTTTTCAAAAATTTATTTTTGTTTATGATTTTTAGGCTTAGTTCACAAAGTTTGTTATATTCTTTTTGTAAGGTGTCATCATCAATAGACGAATAAGATGAGTCCGAGAGTACCTCATTTGAGTCATGAGCCATGAGAGCAACATCATCATTTTTTGGCTCATCGTCATCTTCTTCATAGTCACTCCAAGT
>LBNU01015582.1:123607-146920 GCA_014162995.1 Artemisia annua
CTCTGGCCCGTCACGAGTATTTTTCCAATCCTGGACTTCACTTGTTCCTGACGGCGTCACCTTGTAAAGTGTGACGGCGTCACCTTCTGTAATCTTCAAGGTCTTTTGAGTTTTTGTTGTTTTCCGCACTTTTTCACTCCGAAAACGCCCGAAAATGCTTCTTTTGTGATTTTCCCTTCAAAAGTACCTAAAATGAGAAAAGAAACGACTTTGGGTGAAATCCAAACCAAAAACATACGAATTAGGACTCAAACCGACCCCTAAAAACGTAACATTTTTCGTCTCATCAGTGACCATCCAAGTATTAGATTAATTTATTAACGCGCTAGCGATCTAGTGTGTGACTTGGTGACCATCCATTATGCAAATAACGCGCCAGCGATCCGAGAAGTGCACTAGTGACCATCCGTTAGTTGAAGCGTCGAAGACTCGCGCTAGCGATCTACTAAGTTTATGCAGAAGATGTTTGAACGAAGCTAGGTTTAACCCTTAAGCCTCAAAACCCTTTTTACCGCTTTAGACTTGTTACTCCTTAGCTTTAGTGGGGGAGATGCGTATACTTGTCAAGCTTATGATAGAATATTTGTCACAACTAACCAACTAAACGATTTAGAATTGTTTTATATTGAAAAATTATTTTGTTTCTAACTCGTTAAGTGTTTGGTTGTGTGATTATGATAAGACGAATACATGCATTAACTATAAAAATAAATCCTAATACCTTTTAGGATACATTTTCATAAGTAAAATCTAAGTTTTACTTGGGGACAAGTAAAGTTCAAGTGGGGGGATATTTGATGAACTCAAATAAGTACATATTATTATCATCATTTATCCTATTTATTTGACTTGTTTTACTTTATTATGTATGAGAATCGGTACTTTAATGTTTACTTTAGTGATTCTCAGGTAAAAACAGGTAATAGGTGAAACTTGGCGATTTTGGACTAATTATGGAGCATAACGGGCAAGATGTCAAAAGTCTACTGAAATCCAGAAGATGCGNACTTTGTCAATCACCCACAACAATTAATGACAAACCAACAACCAATAATCAATAACTGAGTTTCATTAGATCTAAGCAAACACAAATAAACCTAAGCTAACATGTTAATAGAAAGAAAATCATACAAGATAATCAAACAACACATAGACATATTGAATGATTAAAGGATAACTTATCTTCAATTAAACATGGGTGAAAGTAGGGGTTTGAAACCCTTACAAAAGCTGTAAAATCATGCTAGGATTTTGTGCCAAAAGTTCCTCTCCAAAAGTTTCTCCTTTAATGAATGAAAAATCGAAAATATATATAGAATTTACAATCTGACAGCGTCACCTTTTGGGTCGTGACGCCGTCAAGTCGCCGTCCTAGGGTTTCTTGATTGCCTAGATCCACTCTTGAAGCCGTCTGGTTGGATTGTGCTCTGGGCCGTCTCTCTTTAACTTAACACGTGACGCCCTTGGTGAATTAGAACGTGACGCCGTCACGTGTAACCTTCCCAATATTTTTCTGGCGCGTCAAGTGTAAACTAATTATCCACCTCTTGATCAACATGTGACGGCGTCACCTAGTGAGCCTTGACGCCGTCGGGTACTGTTTCCAGCTTGGATTCTTGACTTTGTCGTTTTCTTCACTTTTTGCTCCAAAAACGTCCAAAATGCTTCCTTTTCCAGAATTCTTCTCCAAAGTACCTAAATTGACAAAAGAAACGATTTAAGGTAATAATTGATCATATTATCACGACTTAGGGCTTAAATGACCCCTTAAAAGCGTAACAAATTTCTCCTTATCAAATACCCTTACACTTGGGATTTGCTTGTCCTCAAGTAAATGAGCTTTTATTCTAATCAAAATACAAGTTAGGGATCATTTAACATTAATATAAAAGTAATTACAACAAATGATCGTTCCTCCTTAATCAAAATAAGCACGGAAATTATATACTAGCACCTCACAAATAGTGTTTGGATACTCTCATCTCTCGGGTGTTATAAACCTATATATATCACTAATGGAAATGGAAAAATATCACTCACTACCTGTCAATTTAGGGATAGCAACGGGTCGGGTTCGGGGCGGGTTTTAGTGTACCCGTACCCGTACCCGTTTATAATATTCAAACCCGTATCCGCCCCATTACCCGCCGGGTACCCGATTAATATTATCCATCGGTTTTTCGGGTTTCCCCGTGGGTTTCGGTTATCCCCAATTGAATATTATATGGACAAAATGGCGGTATTAATATTAAGTCATACTAAAATCCACCGAAAAACAAAGAAAAACACCCTAATAAATTCATTCTTTTTTTAAGTTAGAGAACATGAATATCGTATCAAATGATTTAAAGCTTTTGAATAATTCATGTATAGAATAAAATATGTTATGAAATAGAGATACGTATATAAAAAAAATATAATGGAAGAAATTATATATAATGTATATACATTCTAGTTAATTATAATATCAATAAAGCGGGTATAGATTCGGGTAAACGGATACGGGTAATCGGGCGGGTATTACCAGAACCCGTACCCGGCTAAAAAATTATATCAATACCCAAACCCGCATTCAAACCCGCCAACCCGCCCCCGAACCCGACCCAACCGGTTTGGGTTTCGGTTTTCCCCGTCGGTTTCGGGTGCTTTTGCCATCCCTACCTGTCATAGCAAATAGATTACCATAGGCTTGGGAAAGGATTGAAAACCTCCACCACTTGGCATAAGCACCTAGGAAAACTATCAAAGAGGTCTTTTAAAGGGTTATAACGTTAGGTGTAGGGATATGGAAAACACGGTTTGTTGGTTAAGGGATATTTTACTGGTAGCAAGTCAATCATCTTGATCAATTACATGTACAATGCGGCGTTGCTAAGCCAAGACTCGACTCAACTTAAGCTAATCACAAAATAACAAAAACATAAAATAAACATNCAAAGAGGTCTTTTAAAGGGTTATAACGTTAGGTGTAGGGATATGGAAAACACGGTTTGTTGGTTAAGGGATATTTTACTGGTAGCAAGTCAATCATCTTGATCAATTACATGTACAATGCGGCGTTGCTAAGCCAAGACTCGACTCAACTTAAGCTAATCACAAAATAACAAAAACATAAAATAAACATAAAAGGAAACGAGATGGTAGTCCGTATGTTTTTTTTTTCTTTCTTTTTCTAATTTTTTTTTTTTTTTTTTTTGGGCATACACGCTTGCCCTACCATCCAAAATAATACATCATAGGGGATTTACATTCCCCTTACACTTGAACTTTTACATACTTTACATGTAACTATTCTAATGACTCGAATTAAGATAATCAAAACACTTGGAGGACTTTAAAACATTTACGCACATATGGGGGTAATAATTGATGTTCTTCCCCATTACTCCATAACACTAGTACTTTACCCATGAGTCCCAATCGTCCCAAAACAATATGTACAAGATATGACTCGACTTAGCAACCATGTAATCAATTAGATAATTAACAAAGGGTTTAAACAAATGTTGTAACAATAATGCACTAAAGATGAGTGCATACAATGAAGGCTAAGGCGATTTGGGTGTACATTTTGGGGTGGATTGTAAACAAATTCTTCCTTTAAGTAAAATGCTTAAAGTTAGAAACGAAAAAGATAGGCTCTGAGGGGTGTACTAGGGGTATCGTGTACTAAAAATGAGTACATCGCAAAGGTGTGGGAGAATTACTTGACCAATGAAGTCAATGTAATTACATAAACAGGCTTAAAACAAGGGTTATCCTAATGCCTCTTATCATGTAGTAAATCCTAACTACACGAATGTAGTCTCACTTGTGGTCTCGGGATGAATCACTAACGCAAATTCTAGAATCTAAGTACTAACGGTACACTCACAAGCATTAATGCTTTTCCTAACAAATCTAGGGGCGAACCTCACATATTTGGGGTGGAAATTTTTGAGTGGTACGGTTTTTGTGCTAGTCATATAACTCCTATCCATGAGACGCTTATTTAGACTAAAGTTTCACTCCTATATGTCGCAAAAAATTTTAAATTTGGTGCTAAAATTACCCTAACAAGTGTTTCTCTTAGTTTTATTACACATCTACTATTAAACAAACAAAAGTCAAGTGCAATTGTAGTCTCTAAGAAATCTTCATTTACCCCCCCCCCCCTTAAACTTAAGCCGAACATTGTCCCCAATGTTCAATTAAAAGATGTAAAAGTAAAGAAAATGAAAGAATGAAACAAATACTCCCCTGATTCGTTTGGTGTGGATAATGTAGTAACATGGTTAAATCCTCCTCCGAGAAAATGTGAAAACTCCAAGATTAAAGCAGCGCCAAAAGCTTGGTGTATTGCATGTGCATCTTCTTGTCCAACATAACCTGTTAAACCTGAGAAAACAATCACGAAAAACCTTGCATAAAATTGGCGGTAAATTCTGCATAAAAGTAAATCCTAGAAAGCAAGTAAAGATATAATGCTTGTGAAATGAATATTTGCAGATCCCTGGAGTTTAAAAGTTAAAGATTTTACGAAACTTTACAATTCCGGTAGAAAAACAAAACTTGCAAAATTTTCAGAAAATTTACACCTGACGTCGTCAGGTTGTAATGCCTGACGCCGTCAGATTGATCTGACAGAAATTTTATATTTTGTTTCCGGAAAATTTCTAGAAAAACCTATGCCTTAATTCCTGGAATTCCTGGAATTCCTGCAAAATATTCATTATGACTCGATACAAGCATTTGACTTAAACAAATACTAATATGTATGTTTATATCTCATTGTTATCGTTCATGTTCAATTCGTTCTTTAAAACAAATTTGAATTTCCCTTACACTTATCTATTACAAAATACCTTTATATGTAGTTAAGACGAAGTTAAAAACAAAATAAAGAATTTTCACAATTTTACTTGAAACATGAACCATAAACAATATAAATAAAACATACATACGGAAGCAAATAAAATCAAATAAACAAACAATCAAACAAATAAAGCTTGGGTTGCCTCCCAAGAAGCGCTTTTCTTTATTAACGAGTCTTGTAGCTAGACTCAAAGTCACGCCCTATTACGTAACTCCATCACGTAAGATGACATATCCGTTAATAGGGTTTACACCGTCTTTGTGGTAAAGTTTCAGCCGTTGAGAATCCACGGTCATCTTTTTGCCTCCGCTATCAACCAAGACTGCAGCCCTGTTTTCGCAAAGACTTTTTATTGTGAACGGTCCATACCACCACGATTTGAGTTTTTCGGGAGGTAATTTTACCCCTAAGTTGTGCAGTAGCACCGTATCTCCTCTCATGAATCCAAAAAGGCTCCTATCTCGCTGACTGCATTCAACCTCAGCTTCTTCAGATCCCTTACTCTTACTCATTCCTCCTTTCTTTCCTAACTCTTGGTAATTCTTAATCCTAACTTCCCATGCAAGGATCGTCTCATGAACGTGGTTGTTAGAAGTATTAGAGCTCGTTGGAGATTTCTTTCGCACCATACAATTTCTCATACCAAATGGGGTCATATGAAAGTGAACCCTTCTTGGTCTTGACTTGAGTTCAATTATTCTCGTCTCGTACCTGATGGTTGCCCGTGCTGTAGCAAGAAATGGTGCCCCCAGGATTATTGGTATATAGTTACCTTATCTATCATCAATAATCATGAAGTCAACAGGATACAAAAATCCTGCTACGTTGACTAATACATCTTCTGCAATTCCTAAAGGATATATGTAAGAATGGTTCATGAGAGAAAGCTTAATGCGGGTGGTGGTCGGTGTCTTACTGGTTAATTGAGTATAAATGGACAGGGGCAATATGTTCACTTCTGATCCTTGATCGGCCAGAGTTTCTAGATATTTGAAATCTCCTATGCCACATGGTATCTCGAAAGTTCCACAGACCACTTGTTTCCTATTGATTTTCTGCGTAAGTATACTTCTACACAATAGGCTTATGCTTAATGTATCACCCTCCTTTCTCTTCTTCTTCCCTTTAAATCTTTTAGGTGTATAGTCTTGCCCACTGTTTTTTATCCAAACATCAACGGTCTTTTTGTTAATGCAGTGGTTCAAATAATAGCATATGGTTTAAGATTTGACCGACTCTTCCGGTGGTTGCTCGACAGGAGGTATCTCCTGTCCTTTGTCGGTCTCATCTGCAGTGATGAGGCTGACTTCACAATTTTCCTTGATTATTGGTTGTTTTTCCTTCTCATCATCTCCTTCATGGACAATGGTGATAGCATTAACAAACTTGGTGGTGGGGGGTTCGACTTCCTTGCGTACTAACACCTTTTCTAGGGTCCTGACTTTAGTGTAATCCTTTAATAAATCCATCATTTCAGCCATCTTCTTTTGCATTTCTTCCTTCTGTCTGTAGACGGCTTCCTCGAATTTTGCCAACCTTTCAGAGTGAGCTGACATATACTCTCTCANAATAAGCTAGGATAATAAGCCATTCCAGTAGAGTCTCGTTTAGAAATTACCCTCTTTTCAATTGTTTTCTTCGAAGAGGTGAGGAGCCTTTTCCGGTGATGAAATTGCTTTGACAGCCGAGGTTACAACATGAGCAGTTTCCCACAATTCATCATTGTAGAATGCAAGTTCATCGATGATTTCCCATGATTCCTTGGGGTCTTTGTCACGTAATCTGCCCCTCGGCGGCTCGATCAATGATGCGCTTGGTATGGTAGTTGACATGGTCATAGAAGATTTGGATTTGGAGCTAAAGATCTATGCTATGATGAGGGACTTTTTGAAGTAAGTCCTTGAAACGAGTCCATGCTTCGTAAAGGGTTTCGCCTTGACATTCTTGGAACATCAAGATGTCATTCCTTTACTTGGTGGTTCTTCCCGGTGGGAAAAATTGAGCAAGGAAACGAGAGGTGAGATCATCCCAATAGGTGATGGATCCCGTGGGTAGACGCTCATTGACTAGCTTGGTCACGTAGAGAGAATTGGAAGAGACGCAATCGGGTCGTCTATCGAGTTTCAACATCAAGGTCTATGGAATCTACGATTTTAAGGAAATCCTTGAGATGTTGGTTTGGATCTTCGGAACGAAGTCCATGGAATGCGCATCCGCTTTGCACCAACCGGATGGTGTCGGATCGCAAGGGAGACACATTGGCTCCTTGAGTGAGCTCAATGGTGTTTCGATAGCCTTGGTGGCTAGGACGGGAGTATTCTCCTAAATTTCGTGCTCTAGGAGGTTGGTTTGGTTGTGGTGGGTTTTGTTGTGGTGGGTTGGCGAGATCAAAGATATTACCACCTTCCATGATGGCGGATGGTAATGGTTACGAACAAAGAAACGAAGAAAAGATAGACTAAAGAAAACCTAATAAAAATAAAATAAAAATCTCACTAGATAGGAATCTAGTGAGTAGACCTAATAAAAATAAATTTCAACCTAAGCAATAACTATTCCCCGGCAGCGGCGCCAAAAACTTGATGCATGGTTTTGCAACCTTATAAAAGATTTTACTTCTCAAGGGATCTTGAGAAGCTTGCAATCCCCACCAGGCAGTATACCTGACCGATGTAGTATAGTGAGTCGCAAGTACCGGGGGATTGATCATTCTCTCGGGGAATAGTGTTCGTTAGGATTGAAACTAATCTAACTAGGTCTAGAGGCGAGGGATGATTGTTTTTGTATTTTTATGTTTTATGGAAAGCAAGTAAAATATCTCGGGTATTGGAGGAGTGGGCGGAATTAGTTGCTAGCCAACTAACCCAAATAACTACTTAAACAATAAAATAAAATAACAAGAAAGTAAATGGTAGGAACTTTTTATATGGAGAAAACGTGTTTACTTAGATTTCATTGCTCCCTAGTTATCTTTTATTGATGTATTGGTTTGTCACAATTGCGTGGATGAAGGGTTGCATTCCTTAATACCATTCGTGGGGCCGTGTACGATCTTCCCCAACTCTATAAGCTTCTATCTCTTCCTATGATGACATATTTAGTATCCTATCATGGCCTCATTAATAGTTACTTATGCATTTAATACAACCAATAAAACCGTAGTACACATCTGATTACGTTTCTTAAGACGTTCAAGCAAGTTACCGTATAGGAGATTAGCCAGTTTTCTTAATCCTAACGCTAAAATTAATCACCCACAACAATCAATAACAAACCAACAATCAATAATCAATAACTAAGTTTCATTAGATCTAAGTAAACACAAATAAACCTAAGCTAGCATGTTAATAGAAAGACAAGCATAAAAGATAATCAAACAACACATAGACATATTGAATGATTAAAGGATAACTTATCTTCAATTAAACATGGGCAAAGAAATGGTATGAAACCCTTGGAAAAGGTCTGAAATTCGAGCTAGGGTTTATGTGTGATACACCAAAAGTTCCTCTCTTAATGAATGAAAAATCCAAAACTATATATAGAATTTACAAGCTGACGGCGTCACCTTTTGGGTTGTGACGCCGTCAAGTCGCCGCCATGCAACTCCTCGGATTGCCTAGATCCATTCTTGACGCCGTCTAGTTTAAATTCACTCTGGCCCGTCTCTCTTTAGGATAACAAGTGACGGCCTTGATGTTTTAACACGTGACGCCGTCACGTGTAAATCTCCAAATTCCTTTCTGGAGCGTCAAGTGTAAAGTGATTATCCACCTTTTGATCAACATGTGATGGCATCACCTAGTGAGCCTTGACGCCGTCAGGTACTGTTTCCAACTTGGATTCTTGACTTTGTCGTTTTCTTCACTTTTTGCTCTAAAAACGTCTAAAATGCTTCATTTTCCAGAATTCTTCTCCAAAGTACATAAATTGACAAAAGAAATGATTTGAGGTAATAATTGATCACAATATCATGATTTAGGGCTTAAATGACCCCCTAAAAGCGTAACAAATTTCTCCTTATCAGTTAGCATGGTAGCCTATAAGAGGCCCACGACCCATTTAGCTTTTAGGGTTTTACCCTTTATTTGTATTATTTATACTCGTTGCTTGTACCTAGTTTATTATCAATTCAATAAGACTTGCATTAAGTCTTGTTTCTACAAGAGGTCTAGTATATAGTCCCATCCAATTTAAGTAAAACAACAAAATCATTAGAAGTGTATTCGCCCCCCAAATCACAGCGAAAGCATTTTATTACAGTCGAATGTTGCGTTTTCACAAGAGCTCTAAATTCTTTAAATACTGTAAGAAAATCGGACTTATGCTTCATTAGATAAACCCAAGTATAGCGAGTGAAATCATCGATAAATGACACATAGTATTTAGAACCTCCTTTTGTAGATACTGGAGAAGGTCCCCACACATCAGAATACACTAGATCAAATGGAGTAGTAGAAAAGGAAATACTATTGATGAGACGAAAAGTGTTACGCTTTTAGGAGGTCATTTAAGCCCTAATTCGTATAAATGTGATCAAATATTGCCCTAAATCGTTCCTTTTGTCATTTTAGGTACTTTTGAGAGGAATTCTGGAAAACATGCATATTCGGACGTTTTTGAAGCATAAAAGTGAAGAAAACGACAAAGTCTCAAAAGATGGTGATTTATAACCTGACGGCGTCAGAAGTCACAAGGTGACGCCGTCAGAAAGTCTTGACAAAAGAGTGAAATCCAATTTTCAAAATGACGGGCCAGAGGAATTACACCTGACGCCCGTCAGGTGTTAGGAAAAGTAGGCCGTCAGGAGTAAAGTTAAAGAGTGACGGCCCTAGAGGAGTTTATAAGGTGACGACGTCAGATAAGTGGATCTAGCCATCCGAGAAACTTATTGGCGGCGAGCTGACGCGTCAAGCCCCTTATACCTGACGCCGTCGTTGTAAAATCTATATATATTTTCTAATTTTCATTCATTATGGTGGAACTTTGTGGAGAACTTTTTAGGCAAACCCTAAAGTCGATTTCCTGTACTTTTTAGGTTTCCAACCCTTTGGAACCTCCTGCTTAATTAAAGATAAGTCTTCACATTCATTCAATCAATATGTTATGGTGTTGGTTATTATATCTTTTGCTTGTCTTTTAATTAACTGTGTAGCTAAATTCTTCTTGTGTTTGCTTCGATCTAATGAAACCTAACTATTAATTATTGGTTAAATTGATGTGTTTGTTGTTTGTTGGGATGATTGTTCCATCAATGTAGGCTCAAGAAACTGGCCAACCTCCTTTTATGGTTAACGTGCTTGACGTCTTGGGAACATGTAGCCAAGGCATAACTAAGGCTATTAAGGTAGTATTTAACGCATGAGGCCACTGTTTACAACCCCTAGGTTTCCGTGCATGGCATAGGCGAGATAAGAGCTCATAGAATGGAGAGATATGTTATGCACTCACGAGTTATTAGGAATACCCTTCATCCAACAAGTAAATACATATCAATTAACCGGTAAAGATTAGTTAGGAGTAAAGAAATCTAAGTAAACCACAACTTCTCTCCCCCCAAGATTGTTTTCACAACACAATAGTACTAGATTTTATTTATTTTTAATTTGCATAAGTAGTAACTTTGGTTAGTTGACTACAACTAATTCCGCCCTTCTTTCCAAAACCGAGATTTTACTTGCTTTCCATAAAATATAAAAATACAAAAAAGAATCTTCCTTCCACCCTTAGACCTATTAGAGTAGTTTTTCTATCCTAACGAACACTATTCCCTGTGAGAGAACGATCAATCCCCCGTACTTACCACTATCCTATACTACATCGGTCAGGTACACTGCCTGGTGGGGTTGTAAGCCTCTTGAGATCCCTCGAGAGGTAAAACCTGTTGTAAGGTCACAAAACCACGCATCAACTATAATTGAACGGCAATGCTGAGAACTTTGCAAGTTTACAACCACTACAATCAGAAATATCATGCGTGTCTAGTTTTCCCAATACTGCTGTAGATGCTAAAAACCGTAAACGGCATCCAGAGACGTGACCTAAACGAGAGTGCCATAAACAAAATGCTGAAGAAGAACGGTTCAACCAAAAGGAAGACAAATCCACACTAGATGATGCGGTGTCGTGATTGTCTCTAAAATGATCCAAAACATAAAGATCCCCTTACCTATGTCGTGTCCCAACCACATTCTGTGTTTTCCGATCATATATAGAACAATCAGAAACATAAAATTTGACATCATATCCAGAATCACAAATTTTACTAACAGAAGCAAGATTCATAGTAAGACTCGGTATGTGGTAAGCATTAGATAAAGCAAGAGATAGTGTATCGACTGAACCAATACCTTCTAATGGCATAGAATCAGGGCCGGTCCTGAGATTTCGGATGCCCTGGGCGAGCCAAGTAAAATATGCCCCTTGTAAACATAAAACACATTTTCTTTTAGGGGTTTAGAACCTGGTCAAGCCAGGCGGCTCATCCCCACGCCGATTTTTATTCATTAAATAAAATGTTACAAAATAAGAAGATAAATTCCGAATAACAAGATCAACATGGATCACCTAAAACGATGTCTTCGTGCATTTCTTGCAGCAAAAACATCAATTATCTTATCATAGTCGACATTTGCTAAAAATTTACTTTCAATACTCACGATCGCTAACCCGTTCAGCCTCTCTTGTAGAGCTCGCTCAGATTCTTGTTGATTTTTTTTCGTTTTCTATTTTGGGCACCTGACGGTTGTGAACGACGCAACATGATAATCTCGGGTGTAAATTTATCTACTAAAGCAAGAGTAATAAGTAATTAAGTATGGAACAATATCACCTGATCAAAATTGTCGAAGAGAAAAAAAGATGATCGCTTGGTTCGTTTGATGCCTTGATTTCGAATTCGACTCTTATTATGTTTGTTCGTTAGAAACTTTGATGGCCTGGTTTGATCGGTTGATTAAAAAAAAAAAAAAAAAAAAAAAAAAAAAAAAAAAACCTTGAATAATAGATACTTGAATGTGAATAATGATGCGTATAAAAAAAATAATAATAATAACTGATGCGTGATTGTGTAATGCCCTATTCCTACGTCTTTATTACGTCTTTATTGTTTTGAATCAGTCAAACTACGTTATTAACAATTTAACATTGACTACTAATAAGGCTACTGGACTAGTGGACTTTTATGAAAATGGGCCCTAAATGAGAGTAGTATAGACAAACATGGACTGGTAAATTGATGCCCCTTGTCTTGGGCTGCCCTTGGGCCGTCGCCCTTAAGGCCCATAGCCAAATCCGGCCCTGTATAGAATTACCATTAGCGGCCAAAATTGATTTCGAAGAATTAAGATTCAACGAAATGAATTGTGACAAAAGATGAGACATGTGATGAGTGGCACCCGAATCTAATATCCATTTAGAAAATGATGATGCCAATTCTTTATTAAATGACGTGGACATGGCATGGGGCTGAAAGGCTAGAAACTTCTTTAGTTTCTCTAACATGTCTAAAAATATCTCTAACTTCTCATACATAATCAAGAATTTCTGAAATTGCTCAACCAATGAAGAATCCAACTTTAACTCGTTCTTACAAGTAGCCATACTAACAAAAAAATGCAGCAAAACTAAACCAATAAACCAAAATGAATCAAACTAATTAAAACCAAGTATACCGCTCCAGAAATGAAAGCAAACAAAGGCTACGAAGACGTAAGCGCCGATATCAAAAGTTCTACAACTTTTACTTTCAACCAAGACTTAACTTCTAATTATCCCGAACTGAAAAAAAATTCCGAGCAGACAAAATTCCAAACAAAAGCGAGTAAAGAATCAATAAGTGCACTTACAATAAACAAATATAAATTCAATAGGCCATGCTTTTACAAATAAAAGGCACATAGGCCGCACAAGTTTGACTTAATAACCACTAATCATGCGTCACTTTAACATACATCACCCAATCATAATTCAACAACCAACCATATCTACCGAATAAATTGCAATAGCCTCTCGAATCAACAATATGGTCACTAGTTAGAACGATTGCCAGACTTGGTGGCTCTCGATACCATGTAAAAACAACAAGACTGAATGCAAATCTTATTGAATTGATAATAAACTAGGTACAAGCAACGAGTATAAATAATACAAAGAAAGGGTAAAAGCCTAAAAGCTAAATGGGCCGTGGGACTCTTATCGGTTACTATGCTAAAAATTATAATCACAGTTATACACGTAATACCATACGGCTCTCAAAACTATACCTCACTTGTGTGGTTCATATGTATGCGTATGTGACAATCTATTTTATCTAATAAACCTGAATAATTTACAAGCCTTTGAAGCAGGAAAAATAATTAATGTGATGACGTGTCTTCTCTTCTATTGGTCAGAAAATAATTAATGCTCTGATGTGTACAACACCCACTACTACTTTTCCACCTATACTAAAGCTGTTATTTTTGCTATTTTTGCTAATAATTAAATTTCATTCAAATCCTTCATAACTCCTTTCTTCATCCAGCAGGTCAAATCGGCTATTAGAAATTATGATTCAATCATCCAAAAATAAAGTTTCTTCCTTCATACGATTCTTCATTTGAATCACATAATAGTCGCTTTCTCCACCACATTAAATCATTCCTAACACCTCCCTTCTACTCCAAAACACACTCCAAATCTCGATGCAATGCGAACGCTGCATAATTTGTAAGTTTTTGTGTTATTTGGTTGCTTTTATCTTTTACTGATTCATGGTATTATGATTGATATGTTTTTTTAATTGTTTTTGTTTCCTATATGCATAATTTATAAATATGATAAACTAATTGATGTTTGTTTTAGAACTGTGTGGCTGCTTCATTTTTTCATGATTTAATTATGTTTGTGTCATCATTTTTTTGTAGGCCAAAAGTGTAGCATGTGATGAGTCGAGCATATCGAATTTATGTTCTTCAACAATCAATTAGGTAAGTGTTTCAGTCCGTGTTTATATCAGCACTGATTGAGTTAAAGTCTCAAAAACCATGTAATTGCTTTTATGTTTGATTTGTGGTAAACATATAATTTGGATTTGTAGCCAATTGCTTACACACGAGGTGTTTGATGAAATGTCCGTTATAAAACCAATTACTAATATTTTGTTTTACTCACCATCATCAGCATCATGTTTTATATCAATTTAGTATTGATTTGTATTTATTAGTGGGTTGATAGGAGATAGATGAACTTTGTTCCTTTTTCTCTTTTATGCAGGTAATCAAATATCTAGAAGAATTCATATTGTTTGAGGTAAGTGATGTACTTTTAACTTTCTTGATCTGTTAATGCTAAGTCTGCTTCGTTATATGATTTTACTTTTCAGAATTTGATTGGGAAAGACTAATTCATAGTAACTTATGTTATAAACGTTCTTTTTAGCCTTTTAATCTTTTTAGCCTTTTTATATTGGACACCGCCCGTTTGATGAAATGTCTCTCTCTTTAATTTTTTTGCAATAAGTATATGAGACAAACAGGCTAATAACTGTTAGAACATAATAATTTTCAATAAAATAAAAGTATTTGCTGTCATAATAGTGTCTGTGTGAAGATGTTTTCATTAATAAAATATTGTTTGGAAGTGATTGTTTTATGTACGCAACAAACGGTTTTCTTTCGACATGATGATTGGTCTCATAGAAGGATATTTGGAATTTTTGTTTTGCTGTCCTAAAAGGTTGTTTGGACATGCTGTTTGACGTCCTTAAAGGGTGTTTGGACAGCTTACATTATGTAATATAATGGCCGTTTGATTGATTTTTTTATATTATAATATAATGAAATTTGATTGGTTTTATAGTCAAATTAGTTGACTTTGATAAGTCGATTTTGTTTCAGTGACGCTTCAAGTTTTACAATGAGAAGCTGTCAAACAATGCTTGCAACTCATTTGCTCCCGATAGTGAGTAATTGCCCCAATTCTACCTCATTTCTCTGAAGACGTGGCAAAATCTTCCTTTCGAATATAGCATTGACAACACTGATGTAGCCAAATTTGTTCGAGTCAAAATGGCACAAAGTCAATGAAAGATGGCTTGCCTTTCCTGAAGATGATATTGATTTTTGGGTAAATACACTAGAGGTATTACAATTATGTCTTGCTAATAACGAATCTGTAAATTTTTGATTATTTTTTATGATCATCTATGGCAGAGTAACTTTGAAATTGTATGTGCATCTGATTTATGATGATCTCTTGGTACAGTTTCAAAAAGATGGAAAGATGAGAGGTCATGGCAGCAGGTTGAGTAATAGATTAAAGGAGTCTCGGGTCAAAATAACTTTTTCTTAATGCGGATACATTGGTGTTCCAGCATTCTTCTTCATGAAACAAGTGTGTCTCCCAATAAGGTTTTTCAAAAAGCTTGGTACTTTGTGGTGTATTCAGGTATGTCTTATAGCATAGGAAAAAATATGTTTTTTCTGCATTCTATAAATTGTTGACTCAACAAGCCTAAAAGCTCTTATATTAATTTGAATATCTAAGTTGGTTTATACAGATATCTGTCTACTTAGATAGTGGACTACCTAAGCCGTTATCAAGGTAATTGTAACTTCATTTAACTGTTTGTAACTTCATTTAACTGTTTCAACATATGAATCATTAAAATATTTACGTGAGCCATTTTATTGAATCGAGTTATATTCGATTCATCATTGAGATGGATTGAACAAAAAATTATTATGCCGAACCTGTTCATTTATTGGTTAGTTTTAAAAATATTATGTGGTTAAGTAAAAAAGAAGTATGCAAGTTGTTAATTTTATGCAAGTAATTTATGTATCATCATCAACTTATGCGGAATGAATATGCAAGTAATTTATATATAATCAGAAATTTATGTGTGTGCTCAACATAATGATTTAGTTTAAAGACAAATCTCATTATATGCGTCTTTATTGTATGCAACTCATTCTTTAAAATATTCATTATTTGATCATTCCCAACTTAAGCTTAGAGAACACTTTATTATCTTTACGCCTGATGATTCATTAAACTTAGACTGATGATGGCAGTAGTCATATAGTTCCTCGAAGTTAATTTGGTTCTTTTGTTTTTGATCAAAGGGTGACGAAAATGTTTGGGCGATGCTTCTAATGCATCATATGGAGCATCAACCGACTATCAGGTACTTGCCTATATAAACTATGTAAAAAATGCAATTTCAGTGTATCAAATTCATTCATTGTGTTATCTAAAAATCTAACTTTTGTGTATCAAAGATTTAAATCTGAGCTCCAAATTAAGAGTTGCAAGAAGTTTTTAACTCCACAAGTACGTAATATTATGAGCATATGGTTAACAGTTGCTGCTATTCCTGATACATATAAAGTTTATTGCGCATTTTGTAATTGCTCGGATTCGATGTCAAAAACTGAAGTCATAGACTATACTACTAAGTTATTCATTGTCGTTCGAGGTACTGGTATGAGAGAATGTGTTAAATATCGTAGCTTATATTGTATTAATTGCATAGCACCATGAAAACATTTCATGCTCTGACTACATAAAGCATAATCAATCTGGTAATGAGTCCAAACTTAAGTCTCTTGCAGCATGCATTCGATAGCGTCAGTGTATTAAGTGCAAGAATATGGTTGAACTTGCCGAAGGGTGTTACCATATTAATTGTAGGTATTAATCTTATCATCTATTATATCTCCTTTATTATATGGAAATCCTAGAGATGTGAGTTCTGACCCATTTACTTAAAAGTGGGTTGAGATTGGTTATGGTTTATCTCTACTGGTCAATTTAGCTCGATAAGGTTACAAATTCAATTTTTATGAAGCCTTTCAACTTTGAAGCAATCTAAACATACCTTAGAATTGTTATTTCTAGAATGAATGTTAAAATTTATTAGTATCAAAGTTGATCTATTTATTAGTGAATGGTTCACTTTGGATTACAGTTGCACATAGTATTCTGGTTGAATGGACCAAAGCCGTCCAAGTTTATTTTTAATGCAAACAAATCTGCTACATTGTTCTGTAAAAACCCATATTTATATTGTAATTTTGTAATGGTGTAGTCTATGCATGCTTCAGATTTTAATCTTTCTTGATTGGTGTAAATGATAAAAGGTTTTGCGGTTCAACCCATTTTGACTTGTGCTCTAAATTCTCCCATTTTGTTAATTGTTTTCCAACCAGCCCAAACCATTTATATTTGAACATATATATCTTGGTGATCAGGATACTTAAATGGTTTCAGGATCCTAATTTTGAATAATTTTTTGTGTTAGTAATCAAATACCACGTCTGAAGAAGATGAAGATTAAGGCGCACAAGATGAAAAAGGCTGTGACCGTGCCAACTACTAAAGGCCTTTAAGGTCTTTGTATGTGTTCGCATTAACTAGAAATTTTCATTACGAACTATGGTTTATTGCATTAACCATGCCATTGACTAAACTCGGGTTCATAGTGTTACTCTTTGTTTTATACGAGGGGCTTAATAACTTTGTGTTTTCAAAAAGCTTTTAAGCTCTTTGTATGTGTTTGGATAAGCTTATTTCCATGAGCTTATATTATTTTTAAGGTAAAAATTAGATTTTATGTGTAAGCTTCTGAAACTGAATTTGAATATTCTATTTAGGTAGAGGTTGTTTTTGGAGAAGGAATAAGCAATCATGGAAATGATGCATGTCACAACTACTCTGAGGCATGTTTCTGAAAGGTGGCGTTGCTCTCAAACACCATGTAACTAAGAAACCATCTAAGAAACCATGGAATATTTCTGTGCTCCACTATTGTCATAATCACATTTTGTGTTAGTTACCAGTTCCATTTCTTTTAAATGCGACCACATATGAATCATTAAAATATTTTCTTCCTAGAATGTATAATAACCCAAGTGAGTTTCATATACACTTCTAGCATTTAGCCTTACATGATCCATAATAGGTTGTAAGTATTTTTTTTATTTTATTATTTTTTTTTTTTGAAATGACCTTGAAGGTTCTTTATGCACTGAGTTACTGGAATACATTCCAGATGAGTTCCAACCCATTTGACTCGCTTGATATGTGTGTAATATATTCCAGGTGTCGCAAGGAGCTGATCAGGAAGAGTAGTACGATGGAGGGACTACTGAGAAATTGTGAGGCGGTTATAGAACGTCCTCTAGAAGGACCCGGTGGAAACAAAATGATTGAAGATGGTGCATCTGCTAATATTTTGCGTGATGATGACCATCTGCCCCAATTCACATATACATAGGGACATGATAAAAGAGTCTCAGTAGATGGCATGGAAGGTTTAGAGTTGGCTGTCATCATTCAAAAAACTTTGAACGAGATAATGACGAAAAAATGGATATTGTTTATGAGAAAGAAGCTTTCTTGAAGTCCCGATGCACAACGAGTCAAGATTCATTTCTTATGACTGAATGGTCAGATTAGATAGATCTGTGTATAGATTATGATTGTGTTAAGTAATTATAAAGATCATGATATAACTTAGTAATTGACCTATACAATTTTAATGTCATGAAGCAAAGGTGTTAAAGTTATTTTAAAAAGAGAGTATTAAGTTCAGCGTGTTCGTTTAGTATGTTAGTTCGTGGTATAGTGTGAAGTTGTTTAGTGAGTTCATTCAGTGAGTTCGTCCAGTGAGTCTTTATAGTATATCATGAGTGTTATGAGACAAAACATGAGTATTAATTTAGTGTTATGAGACAAATCCACAAATTGTTGCATTATGGTATATCATTACAAAAATTATGATGCGTAAATGGTAACCTTTTAATGTAAATAAAATAGATTAGGAGGATGTAAGCAATTAAACACACTTTAGGCGACTATCACCAATTAGACATAAATTGATCGACTCCTGTGTTAGAGATAAAGTTAAAACTAAAATCGACCCTTTCATCATGCTTAATGGGTTAAAGTGCAAATTCTAATGTTTTGCGCCCATTTTTTACATGTACTCTTATCAACAACTTTCTTTTAATCTACTATTTTTTCTTCATATTTAGGTGTTCACGGAATGAACATCGACTACTCAAGTCTTTGACGTTTAGTGTATAGCTTTGCTTTCCAATACTATCTACGTGTTTGAGAAGATGATGCATGCACATTTATTTTCTTAATAGTTACAAACCAAGTTGTTTATCGTATCATTGACATATTAATTATTATTTCCTTCAAAAACAATGGAATCTGTTTACGTTCATTGTGTTTCTTACTGTATTCTTACATGTAACTCTTTAATTAATAATTCCGTTAAAAATCCCGTCAATTTGACGGGTTTATAAGCTAGTTTAAAATATATATTAGGTACCATCGAGTACTACTGTTATCATTTAGGCTATGTTGTCAAGCAAATAAAACATGGAATCCAATCGCTGAGAACCAACGTATATTGATNAAAAAGGAAAAAAAAAAGAAAAGAAAAGATACAAGATGTGTAAGTGAGTGACTCAAATTCTCAGCCAAGTCTGTCAATATGAGTGAGCGCACACTCAAGTACATAATGCACCTGACATTTCTTAGTAACTCCCAACATTTTTTTTTCCCTTTCGAAATCATGGCAAGACCTCATGTTCTGGTAATACCGTTTCCCGCACAAGGCCATGTAATTCCTACTATGGAGCTTGCTCAACGTTTAGTCAAGCAAGGAATAAAAGTTACATTCATAAATACAGAGGTCAATCACAAGATTGTGACAAGCAACCTGCAGGTAGACAAAGATGGTTTTGGGGATTTAATGCAGATGGTGTCGATCCCTGACGGGTTAGAACCATGGGAGGACAGGAGTGACGTACGTAAGTTGATTTTGTCAATATTGCAAACCATGTCCGGCAAGCTTGAAAAACTTATAGAAACGATTAACACAGAAGATAGCAATAAAATCACCTGTGTTATCGCTGATGCTTGCATGGGGTTGGCCATACAGGCAGCAGCAAATTTGGGAATTCGAAGGGCATGCTTCTGGCCTGCCTCAGTTACCACATTGGCATCCACACTGTCCATTCATAAACTGATTGACGATGGAATCATAAACAAGAATGGTACGTAAAAGAACATCTATTTACATATATTATTTATAAAATAAGATCCTTTAGATATTCTTATAATACTTCTTGAACTTTTTATTGTAGGGCTTCCTCTAACTGATCAAATTATTCAGCTGTCAGAAACAATGCCACCTATAAAACCTGAGAACCTTGTATGGGCGGCATTTCAGGATGTGCCTACTATAGAAGCAGCCTTCCAACTGTTTGTAAAAGCTGAAGAAACTTGTAAAATGACAGAATGGTTTATATGCAATTCAACAACCGAGCTCGAGTCTGCAGCATTCAGCCTGTACCCACAGCTGTTGCCGATCGGGCCTTTGCTAGCAACCAACCGGCTTGCAAACCAGACGGGTCACTTCTGGCAAGAAGACTCCACCTGCTTAGCATGGCTAGATCAACAGCCACCAAGTTCAGTCATTTATATTGCATTTGGTAGCTTCACTATATTCAACCAAACTCAATTTCAAGAACTGGCTTTTGGTCTTGAACTTAGCAACAAGCCATTCTTGTGGGTGATGCGGCCTGGTATGACCAAGGAGACTACAGATGCTTACCCAGATGGTTATATAGAAAGAGTGAGATCACATGGAAGAATCATCAGCTGGGCCCCACAACAGAAGGTTCTAGCTCATCCTTCTATAGCTTGTTTTATAAGTCACTGTGGTTGGAACTCAACGTTAGAAGGTGTGACAAATGGACTCCCATTTTTGTGTTGGCCGTACTTTGGTGATCAATTTCACAACAAAACTTATATTTGTGACATCTGGAAGACTGGATTGGGATTTAATAAAGATGAAGCAGGTATCATCACCCGAGAAGAAATAAAGAGTAAGGTAGAACTGCTGCTCAGTGACAAAACATTCAGAGAAAAAGCCTTGGATATCAAAGATAAGATTAGAAGTGCTGTTAATGAAGGAGGATGCTCACAAAAAAATCTAAACAATTTTATTGAGTGGCTTAAAGAAAAAAATACAGACGACAAGGATCAACCTGACTCTTTGTGAACATAAATTTAAAAAATAAGTGAAGGTATCCGTATTTAGCAACTTGATTTTTATGTTCTATAGGTAGCACTATGTTGGGAGTTAAGCTAAAAAAATAAGTACTTAATAAATTATGAAGGCCATACAAGCTGCTGTCCCAAATCTAGATCGAAATATAAAGTTGCAAAGTAAATATGAATAAGTCTTTTTCGTCTAACATTAAAATCGAATGTATGAGTACATATATATAAGGTTCCAATCGGTACGATTGAACCATCATGTCTTTTCGGTAATAACTAACTTTAACTAACTTTTCCATAACCGACATAACTAACTTTTCGGTTATTAACTTACTAACTAACACGTTTGGTCCTTCGTGTATTAATATTTACATAAGAAGCAATGAGTAAGATTATGCGTTCACATTCTCCTCCTTAATCTTGATCGTTGCTTCGTCCTAAATCTTGAACTCCGAGCATTTGTCTCATTGTCATGAACTTTAATCTTGGTAGAGCCTTCGTTAGAATATCTGCTCTTTGTAGTTCTCCGCTGACGTGTTCCACATTGATGTGCCCATTCTCTACGCATTCACGAATGAAATGATAGCGAATGTCGATGTGCTTGCTTCTTCCATGAAAAACTGGGTTCCTGACGAGTGCTATTGCTGAAATGTTGTCCACCTTCAGCGTTATCCTTTTCTCTTCCCATCCAGTTAATTCACTAAGTAGTCGTTTTATCCATAAAGCTTGACATGCTGCTGCATTAGCCGCCATAAATTCTGATTCACATGATGAGAGTGCTACTGTTGGTTGCTTCTGAGTACACCAGGTAATAGGTGACTCTCCAAAATAAAATACTATCCCAGTAGTTCCTTTTCCTTGATCGGTGTTGATTCCATAACTACTGTCACTGTAACCTGTAATCTTGTAACCGCCTTCTTTCTTGTATATTATGCCATGCTCCTTTGTTCCTTTGATATATCGGATTACTTGCTTTACCGCCTTCAGGTGATGATCCTTCGGGTCATGCATGAATCTGCTGAGTAGTCCGACTGAGTAACTAAGATATGGTCTTGTATGTAGTAAGTACCTGAGACTTCCAATTAAGCTTCTGTAATAAGTTGCGTCAACTGAGTTTTCATCTTCCGCCTTGACCAACTTAGTACCGGGATCCATTGGTATCTTCGTATCATTACTATCCGTCATACTTGTTTCCTTCAAGATCTTGTTAATATAACTTGTTTGCTTGATTGTAATCTCTCCTCCTGTCTGTGTAACTTCTATCCCAAGGAAATAAACTAACAATCCTAAGTCGCTCATTTCAAATTTCTCTTCCATCTGGGATTTAAATACTTCTAGTTCATTCCTTGGAGTGCCCGTGATTTTCAAATCATCTACATAAACTCCAACTATAATCGTAGAAGTTTTGCTTCTCTTCGTATAAACTGCTTGTTCGAGATTACACTTCTTAAAATCTAATGACTTTAAGGTTTGATCAAGCTTCACATTCCAAGCTCTTGGTACTTGTCTTAAGCCATATAAAGCTTTAATAAGCTTATAGACTTTCCCTGAATTTCCTTGTTGAATAAATCCTTCAGGTTGTGTAACACCCCCTAAAATTTAACGATAACAACGGAAGACTTTATGGGGTATTACGTAGTAGATCTTAGTCATAATCATAGAAAACGATTCGATGAGGCGTTTTGAAAAAGATACGTTTATCATTCAAAAGATCAAGTATTCGAAAATACAAGAGGTTTCATTGTTTGCCAACACATGACGAGTTGGTTTTATTTAAAAGCGAATGATAAAACATTTATTTTACACCCATGCCAGGTTTTATGCCTTACTCCGTGTCTTGAGTCCAGTTTAGTTTCCTGAGATAACATGCTAAAAGTCAACTAAAAGTTGAGTGAAGTTCATAGGTTTAAGTTTAAAAGTTGAATACAAGGTATAAACGTTAATTGCATCGATTCACAATTAACAAGTTAAAAATCAAGTTGATTATTCAGTTAATAATCAGGTTAAGTATTGCATTAAGCTCATGACACGCAACGATTGACAGGCATCAAATATGATGTAAAGTATATAGTGCCCCCAGGATAGGTATTTGCCAGTAACCTATGAGTTGTTTAAATAAAGTGCGCTTGAGTGGATGATGTGCGTAGGATTGCTACCACGCAACAGGTTTTACCTCTCAAGGGATCTTGAGAAGCTTGCAATCCCACCAGGCAGTGTACCTGGTCAGTGTAGTATAGTGTATTGGTAAGTACTTGGGGATTGATCGTTCTCTCACAGGGAATAGTGTTCGTTAGGATAGAAAAACTACTCTAATAGGTCTAAAGGTGAAGGAAGATTATTTTTGTATTTTTATATTTTATGGAAAGCAAGTAAAATCTCGGGTTTTAGAGGAA
>LBNU01015584.1:14763-39595 GCA_014162995.1 Artemisia annua
TTAATTTAATATCATTTATTTTCATTCTTTGAGTCAATTTTTTGTTCTTTTCTATTATTAGATCAGCGTATTAACTTGTATTTAGTTTAATTAAGTTAAATTTGTAGGCCATAAGTTACACGAAAAAAATGAATATCATTTTAATTAGAATTCATAATAATAATAGAAAATGTAACAATATAAAATTATTGTTTTGAAAATTATGTGAGTAGTTTGTCATATTGCTAATCAAAAACTAAAAGTATCCCAGCATTGAAAATGTAACCAAGAAAAGTGAAGAGAGAGAGACACTATATAAACAAAGATCCCATTCATGTTTCATAAACACACTACATCTACTTGAAATTAAAAAAAAATAAGTATGATTGTGTATACACTTCTTTGCTCAAATGCAAACCAGTGTTTATTATAAGTTACATAAACTTTAGTTTACATTAACCATTTTTATGATCGTAAACGAGCTTTCGAGCTCGGAGCTTGAGTTAATAAAGAGCTTTAAAGTTCGATATCTATACGAGCATATTAAGCTTGAAAGTGTTATTTTATTATAGGTTACAAAAAAAAAAAAAAAAAAAAAAAAAAAAAAAAAAGTTAAAAATTTAAACGAGCTTCGAGCTCGAGCTCGAACAACAAAACAATATTCGAGCTCGAGCTCGAGCCAATTTATAAAAGTTTATTCGAGCTCGATCCGAGCAGTTAATAAACGAGCCTAGCTCGTTTGGGCCAAAACTCGACTCGGCTCGGATCGTGAACACCCCTAATTAATGTACACCAAAGAGTAATTCGCTCATTCTCGAGGTTTACCAGTGTTGCAAATGTAATCCTGGCAAAAATAGTCCCTATGATTTGGTAATTACCAAAAATAGTCTATGTGTTTTAGTTTCTTTGCAAAACGATTCCCCAAAAAATTGCAAAAACGATAAAAACAATAAAAATGGTATCTACGATCTCTTTTTTGCCAAAACGGTCCATGTGTTTATTTACTTTGTGAAAAGACTCCCTAAAAAAATTACAAAATGGGTCTCTGACTTTAACATGCGACTACGAGAACATTTCGTGTGTTAAATCTTTGGACTTTTGTGTAACACATAATTACACAAATGCACCTTCGTTTTACTTGTGTTGCAAAAGTAGTCCTTAAAAAATTGTAAATACCGTTACTTGCGATTATTTTAACAGTCCTTTAGTTAATTTAGACCCCGCGCGGGTTAAAAAAAATCCTTCTTTTAAGGTAAAATTGTTTTTTGCGAACACAGTCACACAAGTGACATAAACAAAAATGTTTGAAATAATTGGTTAAAAGTCCAAGAAACTAGCCCAACAACAACAAGAAAGAAAAAGACTCAAATAAGCATCCACTAACTAACCAGGCCAGTCAGTCCAAAACACTTTTCCTGAAAATGCAGCGCGGCAGCATTACCATTACCAAAAACGGATAAGCCTCCATTACCATCGTCTTACTTCATTTTCACACACACTCAAAAAAACACACAGTGGTTATTATTGTTTTACAATTGAAATGCTAGCAAGTAGCAGCTTCCATGGGGGACCTTGTTCTCAATTTCCACATTCCAATAGACACAATAACAAACAACACTCTATCTCCTGTTTTTCCCTTACAAAACCGCCTCCTTCTGTTTGTCACGGGTTTGTGTTTTCTAAAAGAATAAACTCACACCGGTTCAAAATACGAGCCCTAAACCGTGACACGTTATCCGAAAAAGAAGCTACACCGTTTTTTCCTAACCGTCATTCCGTTAAGATTCCCGTTGGAGATAGATTTGTAAGCTGTTACAATCATACTTTTATTATTCCTACCAATTTACTCATTAAACTCGATAATATTATAAATGTTAGTAAGCTGCTACACATTAGTTTAAGTAATTACTAACTCAACTGCAAATGATACATTTATGGATTATTGCATTTTAGCTCTGTTAATTCTTACTATCCATTATCGCCTTATCGGTATCGCTATTGTGAATTGTCAATGGCAAATTATGTTAGTGTCGGCATTAAAATAAACGAAAACTATTCAGCTAGCTATCTGTTTATATAAAAGACGGGCCAACTTTTGTTCGTTGTTGTTACTATCTTTTCACCTTTTTTATGTGGCTTTATTCTTTCTGTTGTATATCAACATGATGACATCAAAAGCTTATACTGTATTATACAGATAACGGTCGAGACTGGACAAATAGGAAGACAAGCTAGTGGATCGGTTATTGTAAGAGATGGAGAAACTGTAAGTCTACGATAAAAAAATATGTTTATGTTTGCTTCTTAGCGTGTTCAGTTGCGGATTGCAGAAACTATGAGTTATTTTGTAATGCAGAGTATTAGTATAATGATATCCCTGACGAATTGCTTATATTATAAATACAGATTATATACACATCTGTTTGTATGTCTGATGTTCCAAGTGAGCCTTCAGACTTTTTCCCCATGTCTGTAAATTATCAAGAGCGTTTTTCAGCAGCTGGTAGAACTAGGCAAGTATCACGCTTGTGTTCTTTCTTTTACTTAATCAGTTTGCTGCTAGCAATGCGCAAAATTAACGTTAATTGTTTTGATACAAGTCACGCTAATGTTTTAATTATGATGCTCTTTTTCAGTGGAGGATTTTTCAAGCGGGAAGGAAGGACGAAGGACCACGAGGTATTAGTTTGTTTTCATATTTCTCAATAGCGTATTCATTTGTTAAGCCGTTGTTTGGTTACATATTTTGGCTTCAGTTTTTGCATTCACGTTTGAGTAGTCAATTGAAGACGCAACAACCTTGACAGCTATAAACTTCAAAGTCTATTTAGGTGTTTTCATGGTTTACAAAAAAAGCATTTTGACTGACTTTATAATTGTAATACAGGTGCTTATTTGTAGACTAATCGATAGGCCATTGCGGCCAACCATGCTCAAAGGATTCTACCATGAAACTCAAATACTATCTTGGGTATGTACTTACTGAATCAAAATGTCAGCTTTCTTAGACTTTGTTCTTGTTGACTGGTCAAGTATCAGTTTACTTGATCCTTTTTCACCTTTCTAGTATCTTTTTGTTTCATTTACATGACGCTGAGGTAGCGTTTTCTGTTCCAAAGGCTTGTAGCTGATAGTAAGATAAATATGTGAGGTTCCAGTATAATTTATCTTATAGTGTACATTTAAGCCTTCTAATAAATTTGTTGATTTTTCTAGCTTTATGTAATGGAATCATAAGATTTCTTACCTTTTTCAAAACTATAGATAACTTGAAAAGCAAATTAAGTATTTGGTAAGTGACATCTAAGAAAAAACGGAACAATTGTATATTTGTATATGAAAAACTGATTATTTTTTTTTTTACTTCTTTTTTTCTTACATATTGGAATAATGAAAGTGAAAGCTGAGAATGGTGTAGATGTATTTTCTAAGTACAAATTTTCATTTGCAGGTTTTGAGCTATGATGGTGTGCACCCTCCAGATTCTTTAGCTGTTACAGCGGCTGGAATTGCTGTGTAAGTTTCAATAACCAATTAATCATTGTTTCTCTTAGATGACTTCATGGGTTATTTTGACTTCAGCTACCTAATTATAGTTATTGTCACAATATGTACAAACAGAGCTCTTTCGGAAGTGCCGAGTACAAACACTATAGCAGGAGTTAGAATTGGTTTAATCGGTGATAAATTTATTGTGAATCCAACGACCAAAGAGATGGAAGATTCAAAACTGGATTTATTATTAGCAGGCTCAGAAAGCGGAATATTGATGATAGAGGTTACATCATTATCATCATTCATATATTTAATATCCTCCAATTTCAGATGTTTGAAGCTTATACTCAGCTTAGTACTTACTCATTCTGATACTAGTATATTGTTTCTTTGGACTTAAATTGTTTGCAGGGTTACTGTGACTTTCTTCCTGAAGAGAAATTGGTGCAAGCAATAGAAGTTGGACAGGTGCATAAATATTTTAAATGTTCTGGTAAGTACGTCAGGATTTACTTAAAATTTCATGTGTCTAATTGCCACTTTTTTCTCTCTATGAAACAGGAAGCTGTACGTGCCATATGCAAAGAAGTTGACAATTTGGCAAAAAAATACGGGAAACCCAAAATGCTTGATACAATTAAGTTACCTCCACCTGAGCTATATAAGCATGTCGAAGTATGTGTCTCTTTTTATCTTTTTTATGACCTATATATACAGTTGATTGTTTCTATACTTCAAAGTTCAAATTGATGGTTTATTACCCAATGAATTTCTATTTCTACATCATGTTTATTTTAAGCTGATAAATAAATACATTGTAGGAAATTGTTGGTGATGAGTTAGTGGAAGTGCTGCAACTGAAAAGCAAAGTACCAAGAAGAAAAGCTCTGTCATTGTTAGAGGATAAAGTCTTGAGTATACTTACTGAGGAGGGTTATGTCAGCAAAAGTGAAACTGTTGGTGCTGAAATAACTCCAGATATGTTGGAGGATGAAGATGAGGAAGAAGAATTTGTTGTTGATGGAGAAGTCGATGAAGGGGATGTCCACATAAAGCCAGTTTATAAAAAACCTGTCCCCATGGTATTCTTTCCCTCTTTCATTATTTAGAAAAAATCAATTATAATATTCTTAAGATTTATGAAATACAAGTGGCTGAAAAATCTGTTAATGATTATTTCTCTTTCCCATGTAGTTTTACTCGGAGGTAGATGTGAAATTGGTGTTCAAAAGCGTTTCATCCAAATACCTGCGAAGACGAATAGTGGAGGTATGCATGCAAATACAATCACTATCAATTAAGAGATTTATTGAACATAGATATGATGGAGACCATTTTTTATTTGACATTAATACTGAATTCATTTTCTTATATTTTGCCCAAATTGGAATTTTATTCATATTGGTTCTTCATAAAGGGAGGAAAAAGAAGTGATGGGAGAACTTCAGAGGAGATACGCATTATTGACTCAGAATGTGGGTTACTTCCTAGAGCACATGGGAGTGCTCTTTTTACACGCGGGGAAACACAGGTCTGTTCTATTTTCTATTGTTAAATTCACAAAATTGCATAATAGCAAGTATGAGATATGCATTTTTGGGGTTATTTTGAGTAATTTATAGCTTCACATTCCAACAAGGGCTGTATTCTGAAAATTATAATTAGATCTTTTCAACTTTAGAGATCGAAAAACTGTTTCAGATAATTCAGAATGAAAGATATGGTGCTTATCTAATTTTCCCACGTTTACAAGCTTTATAATGTATCATTATTGATTTGGCAAGTGGATCTATCAAACATTATGTCTTTTTGATTAATTTAATGTATCTTTGCGTGCATCTTGTGTTACAGTCGCTTGCAGTGGTTACTCTAGGGGATAAACAAATGGCACAAAGAATAGACAACCTTGTGGGTGTAGAAGATGTGAAGAGGTTTTATCTTCAGGTGTGACTTTATTAGCTCTTTCATTTGAAATCATACACCGTTTACGTTGTTAATAGTATATGTGTTGCTGATTATACAGTATTCGTTCCCACCATCTTGTGTTGGGGAAGTTGGGCGACTTGGAGCACCAAGTAGAAGAGAAATTGGTCACGGTACACTAGCCGAAAGAGCCCTTGAACCTGTATTACCGTCTGAAGAAGAGTTCCCATATACTATACGTGTTGAGAGTACCATAACAGAAAGTAATGGTTCATCAAGGTAATACATCTATTTTCTATTATTACAAAAAGTACACCTTCATAAGTTTTATTTATAATTTAATAATTTATCCGTTTAGTATTTATTTCAGTCTGACAGTTATATATCATGACATTTGGTTTTTGTCTTTCTTTATGATGATGTTGATAGTATGGCATCGGTTTGTGGGGGATGCCTAGCACTACAAGATGCTGGAGTACCATTAAAGAGCCCTATTGCAGGTATAGCAATGGGATTGGTCGTGGACACAGAAGAATTTGGGGGAGATGGAACACCACTTATTCTATCTGACATCACCGGCTCTGAGGATGCTTCTGGTGATATGGACTTTAAGGTCTTTACTTTAATGGTTTATAGCTGTTTCCGTTGAAACAATAGATAAAAGGAAGGATATAGATGATAAATTTACCGACTTTAATGATGCAGGTTGCTGGGAATGATGATGGAGTAACCGCATTCCAAATGGATATCAAGGTTATGTATGCTATCTTTATGTGTTTTCGTGATTGTTCACATCAAACTAGTTAAAGGTATAACATGACAGTATACTTTCTTCGTTGCTTTAGAATGTTGAGTCATATTATCTTTAGATGACACTTATTATATTGGTTATCATATAGTTGGTGGATATTGGTGGTTTCTTATCTGAACAATAAGTCGTTTTACATTATAGGTCGCAGGAATTTCTTTGTCGACAATGAAACAGGCTTTACTGCAAGCAAAGGAAGGGCGGAAGCGTATTCTTGGTAGGTTTCAAACGCATGTTTCAAATTATTGGAAGTATGTTATCTTTGTTTATATGTATTGGGCCATGAGTATTTTGCTGGCTAAGTGATATATGTAAATAGTTTAATTTCGATATTAAGGGGTTATTGTACGAAAAAGGGTCAACAAGTATATAAATTTACCTGGTTTGATATAAATCTGTTTTTGACATGTTACCCAACCCACCCAAACCACCGGTTTGGCTACGTGTTCATTTTGCTGACTATGAGTAATTTTTTATGTTTCAGCTGAGATGTTGAAATGCTCACCTCCCCCGTCAAAGACACTTTCTAAGCATGCTCCACTTATTCTCGTTATGAAGGTTGGTTGTAATGTGTTGTCCCCTTGTTTTTATCTGATGTGGCATAAATTATTCACATGCTAACAGTTATTGTAACAACTGATGTAGGTTAAACCTGAGAGAGTCAACCTTATTATAGGTTCTGGGGGAAAAAAGGTCAAGAGTATTATTGAAGAAACTGGAGTGGAGTCTATCGACACACAAGATAATGGAATAGTAAGCCAAACATGCCAGTTTTTCTGCCTGGTACTTTTCCTGCAGTTTTTGCAGTCTCACATATATTGTTGACTCCTGTAGGTCAAAATAACTTCAAGAGATTGGGCAAGCTTAGAAAAGACTAAAGCTATTATTAGTAACTTGACGATGGTTCCAGTTGTTGGTGATGTATATAGGTATCGTTCTTTCTAATTGAAAGTAATATTTGTCAACACATAATTTTGCTAGTTACTAGTCTTGGTTTGTATGATGTTCAAATGTGAAACAAAAGTAGTTACTGAGTTTTTGCTATTTAGATTCTCGGACCAATGCAAGTTAGTGAATAGAGGATTCTATTAGTGAAAAAGTGTTACTCCGTATCAGTCAGGTGATTAGGTCTATGCTATTAATGTTTGATTTTGGTTGCTCTGTTACCAGGAATTGTAAAATCACGTCTATTGTTCCTTATGGAGCTTTTGTTGAGATCGTACCAGGCCGAGAGGTAAAACATATCCCATTTATTAATCATACCCTTATGGTTGTCGGAAGGCATGTCATGCTTAACCTGTATAATCTGCTCCAAATTCTTCACTTAATTCTCATGCATTCTCAGTTTCTGAACGTTGAAATAAATGTTATTCCATTTCAGGGACTTTGTCATATTAGTGAGTTGAGTCCAGATTGGCTGTCAAAACCGGACGATGTAAGGATTATCACCTCATTTTCTTCTAGTTAATACACGACAAGTTGTTGCAATAAATATTCTTATTTTGTTTCAGGCTTTTAAGGTTGGAGACCAGGTTGATGTCAAGCTCATTGAGGTTTGTGTTCTTTTTTCCTTGTACGTATGTGAAGAACATAGATAACCAGCCATTTTGGAATTTGGATGTAAATTCATATTCCTTCTTCATGTGAATTGCAATTTTTCACTAAAGAAAATATTTTAAATTTAACTATTTGTAACAAAATTTACAACAAAAAACAAAGAATTTCTTTGTAGGTACGATCAGTCATTTAATTAATTAATTAATTTTTTTTTTTTTTGAGAAATCGGGTGTTGCAAAATCATTTAGATGGAGGAAAGAAGTGACACTCCATCTTCATAATGTCTATTTTTTGGACAACTATTCAGAATTGCCTTAATTGTATTTGCAGATCAATGAAAAAGGTCAACTTCGTCTAAGCCGAAAAGCACTGCTTCCGGCTCCAGATCAGAGTACTGATCCACCTAGTGAAAATCAGAGTACAACTAGCGTCGGAAAGGACAGTGGGACCCCACAAAAATATACTGACAAAAGCAAACTTAGAAGAAGTTCAACCATGCCAAGGGTTGATGCGGATAAAAGCTCCGAATATACGTTTACCAAAAGATATGTTGGGTCCCGTAAAAATGAGCCTAAGCCGACTAGCAGCAAACCTGATGCTGTTGCATCCAGTGACAGTGACAGTGGCAGTGAACTAGTTAATGGAGAGGCTCAAATTTAGTTAAAAGTAATGTGGGGGTAAATAAGTAATTTGATCTATTTTTGAAATGGAAGCTGTGGTGGATGATGACCTGCTTAGAGGGATAGAGGTATGAATCATCAATGTCAAATAGTCAATCCGTTGACTGAATGCAATGAGAATATCTGCAAATAAAATGTTTTACTGATTGATTGTTGATTTTTGTGCCAGGAGGTTTTTCAATATGTCTCATCACCACTTTGAATCAGCAATCTCGAATTAAGAGGGGGAACTGCAAATACCAGCTTAAAGCAACTTTCTATTCATTATGTTGATGAGAACATGCAGTAACAAGAAGATTCGTAGCTCTCTCATTATATGAAGTAGTCCATTGGTAAAGGAACTTTCTTGAAGTTCCGAAGGAAACTGAGAAAATTGTAGATTTAAAACAGCTGATTCTGCATTGTGACTTGTGAGTGCATCAACCATTGCGCTTTTCAGTTTTTATGTCAAATGTTGTATGATCATGGCGAAACTTGTTTTTATACAACCAAAATTTTGATTAATTATTTTAAAAAACAGTAGCGACTTGAGGGGTGTTTGCCTTTATGTGTGACTATAAATGTGTCGTGTATTTGAGAGGTAATGTCTCAAAAGTTTTCAGTTATCTTTGATCCATGTTATTAAGGACTGAAATTGTTGAAAGTCATAGAAACCAAATGACTGGAATCAAGCTCTATTTCAACAGATACAGGTTTAATTGAATATATTTTGATGTCAAACCAAATGTCCAGAGAGCTCTGTGAGGGTTGATCTTTTTTCAATGTGATGTTAGCAAATTGTATGGGTTGGGGGTTCAAGCCTCACTGGATGTATTTGTGAGATAGGTTGTATTTGTGAGATAGGTGGTATAGGTGTGAAAAAAATTTGAATGTTTTTATTGCGATGGAACTACTTTACTATGACTCTAATCTAATACAATTTTATTTACTTTTACAACAATGACATATTATGTTCTAATTTATGTTATTGTTTATTTGATCCGATTCGATTAATTTTTTAGAATGGTTGACCGTGCCTCGAACCGTGGTTAACCGCTCATTTCGGGTACCTGCGTGTCCGATTACCCGTCTAGTACGGTTCGGTTTTAGATAGTAAAAGGAATTACCCGCCCCGCAATGGATAGTTAGAATCTCCAACCGAAACGAGCCGAACTGCCCCGTGAACAACCCTACAAATAAATAAGGAGGGCCCATCATTTTAAAAGAAAAATGCAGTGAGTCCCATGAAATATCAAGAAACCCACCTATTTTATAAAGAATGGATCTATATGTGTGATTTGATACCTTAATTACCAAACTTGTAAACAAACACTTGTAATGAGTTTGGAAGGTGATTTGCATTCTTTATTTTGATTGGGACACTCACAGTACAACTATATAAAGTACACTGTAAACAATGTACAATTAAGTTATGCATAATTTAGAGTGTCTCAATAAAAAACTCGAGTGTGCAAATCAATTCCCAATGAGTTTAATAGTGATACATTGATTTCAACACACCAATAAACCTAACTATGTGAGATGATTTGCACACTCCCATATTTGATTGGGACACTCCAAACAGTGCATTAAATAGTTGTTCTGTAAATATAAACTGCTTTAACTGTTTGTACTCAAAATTGAGTGTTCGAATCAAATTTTTTGAGTCTTCCCTTGAGTGGGCTGAATCTATGAGGCCCATAAAAATGGCTCCAAGACCAGACTCCGTGACCCTTTTCCCGCCAGTTCTTCACACACAATATCACACACAGAGAGTAAACACACACACTAAAAACACACAGAGAGTGAAAAAATGCTGTGGGTAGACAAGTACAGACCAAAAAGCCTAGACAAGGTTATCGTACATGAAGATATTGCTCAAAACCTCAAGAAATTGGTAATTTCTAATATTCAATTTTCATTTCCCCCAAAAATTAGGGTTTCGTATGTATTTATTTAATTTTATTTTATAAAATTGTAATCAGGTTACTGAGCAAGATTGCCCGCATTTATTGTTCTATGGCCCACCTGGATCCGGTAAAAAAACCCTAATTATGGCACTTCTCAGACAGATGTTTGGGGCTAGTGCTGAAAAGGTTCTATTTTATTTATTTATTTGTTGTGTTATTGAAATGAATTGATTTTATTATCGATTTTTTTTTATATGTGTAATTTTTTTTTGGTTTATTTGCAGGTCAAAGTGGAGAACAAAAATTGGAAAGTTGATGTAAGTTTTCATTTCTAAATATGCAATATTGTTTTGTCTGCTGTGATTTAGGCCCAACCTTTCGATTTCATACGTTTTGCAAATTTCGTGTTTTTGATAACTGTGTAAACATATGTAGGAAATGCTCTTAACACGATAATACCTATGTTTCTTATTTGACAAAATCTGACTTCTGTCTAGTACTAGGTTTATCTGTCCATCGATAAGCATATGCAACAATATCTCATCATCATGTCCTAAATAAATTTCAGCATCTTTATTTCTTGACGATCGCAATACATCCTCAACCATATGCAAGAGTTTCTACCCGTGTAGTACTAGGTTCAAAGAAACTAGCATTATGTAAAATGAGAAACGAAATTGGTGTGGTATGACCTCAGATGCAAATGACCGAGTGATATATGTTCATATCCATTTTTTTTATAGCTTCACGTAGCTCTTATTTGGTTCTGTGTTAGTTGATATGTTGCGGCTTATGAAATTTGGTATTGGTTCTTATGCAGGCTGGAAGTCGAACCATTGAATTGGAACTCACAACTCTATCGAGCACTCACCATGTGGAGCTGAACCCCAGTGACGCTGGGTTTCAGGATCGCTACATTGTACAAGAAATTATTAAAGAGATGGCTAAAAACAGACCAATTGATACCAAAGGAAAGAAGGGTTTCAAAGGTTAGTCCAAAAATATTCTTAGTTTATTTTTTTAACCAATTTATGCTAGATATAAGAACACATAGCTTAATGTGTTATTATTTTTGTATCAGTATTGGTCCTCAACGAGGTCGATAAACTTTCACGAGAAGCACAACATTCTTTGAGAAGAACAATGGAAAAATATAGTGCCTCGTGCCATCTGATCCTATGCTGTGACAGCTCGTCAAAGGTTACTGAAGCAGTGCGATCTCGTTGTCTCAATGTGAGAGTAAATGCACCAAAAGAAGATCAGGTTTGTATTGCAGTTCGTTTCAAGTGAAAGTTCCTGCTATAGTATTTGTATTCAGAACCTGAAAAATTATGGTGTGAATTATCTGTTCACCTAACATGGTTGAACTTGTTTGTCAGATTGTTAAGGTTTTGGAATTTATTGGAAAGAAGGAAGGGCTGCAACTTCCTCCTGGATTTGCTGCTCGTATAGCAGAAAAATCAGGACGGAGTTTAAGGAGAGCAATCTTGTCATTCGAGACTTGTCGTGTCCAACAGTTAAGTCAATGCTGAATAGGTCATGTTCTTTATTGTGCTGATTTTAAAGCAATGCTAACATGATATCTTGTTGTTATCATAGGTATCCTTTTACCAATAATCAAGTAATTTCGCCAATGGACTGGGAACAATATGTATTAGAGATAGCATCTGACATTATGAAAGAGCAGAGCCCTAAAAGGTTAATATCTCATATCTTCAATCATGGTTTATCATAAATTTTCTCAGTGTTTTTTTGCCTCTACCGTTTACGTATTGTCATGATTTTATTGATATGTAGGTTGTTCCAAGTTCGAGGAAAAGTGTATGAGTTGCTTGTCAATTGTATCCCTCCTGAAGTTGTCTTGAAGGTTATAATCTCCTCTCATCGAAAACTACTTTATCTCGTCTGTCAAACAAAATGTTGTAATTGAAGCTAAACATTTATTTATAATTCAGAGGCTGCTTTTTGAATTGCTGAAGAAACTAGATGCTGATTTGAAGCTTGAGGTCTGTCATTGGGCTGCATATTATGTAAGTTCATGCCAATGTCCTATTAAGGAATCTTGTAGCATCTTTTTAGTGATGATTTTCTTGTTGAATCTTCTAGAAGAATATCCTCAGAACAAGCTAACTCAAGTTTTCAGATTTCATATAATTTCCTCCATTTTTCATGTAGTGGGTTCCATACACGTTGTTATTCGTGTCTAAGTTAAAAGGGGGCTACAAAATGAAGATGTTTAGATGACCAAAATCTTATTTTTGTATAATTATCTTCCTTTCTATAATGTTGATTTCTTTTCATTTTCAGGAACATAGGATGCGTCTTGGACAGAAAGCTATTTTTCACATTGAAGGTACTTTTATGCACTTACTTTGAATTTTGTAATATTTACAGCATTTGCTATAAACCATGTATGCATTAGGTTGAATCCCATATCGGTCAAGCTTTTCAATATTTTATCTCCCGTCAGTGTCTATTAATGACTGTTTACTTTTTGAGGTTTTTTATACGATGTATACTTACTTTGTGTTTCAATAGCATGCCATATAATAATGTGGACAGATTAAAGGTCCATCATCAACAGTAACAGCATGAAATACCCCATGCATTTCACTCAAAAATGGGGTTTTTTTTTTTTTTTTTTTTTACTCTCGAGTTTGTATCCAAAATACTTTTATGGAAGTCTTTTTTTGGAGAATTCCAAATCAGCTGCCGTTAGTCTCCTCTTTACAAATACAATGAGCAAAAATTATTTAAATACGATGGTGAAACTCTAAAAAAAGAATTGCTGCAATTTCATTGACCAAAGAGGGGATCTTGTTTTATATATGGTATCTTGAGAGTTTCGTGTACAACTCTGAGAGCTTTTGTACTGTTAGGCACTGGAACAAGGCTGCTTATATATATTTCTCATCTTCTGAATTGTTATTTGCAGCATTTGTAGCCAAGTTCATGAGCATTTACAAAGGTTTCTTAATTGCAAGCTTTGGGTGAAGCTTATCAACAAAGCTTTATGAACTTCGTTCATGGTTCAGATCCAGTCAGTATCAGCTTCTTATTTTCGAGCTTAGAATGTTTTATTAAGGATATTTGCACCCCCACCCTACCTCTCCCCTTTATTTCGGGCATGTATTTTTTATTAAAACCATCTTTAAGGTTGAGGAGACTGGTTGGGGAGCCCTTGTAAGAATCTTTCTGCTGTGTTTTAAATTTATGTGTTGAATGAAGTGCTAGATGTGATCCGACCACCACTAATCTGTTGTTTACGTTTTAATCACCTGTTCTGTTATCAATAAGATAAAAAGCTTGTGGGATCTTTGAATGTTCCTGTCGGAAGTTTATTTTTTTACACAATTCTTTCAAGTGTTGAATTGGGGCATCGTGTCCAGGTTATGGCTGCAGTGAACAAGAAGACTTTTTAAGTAATAACCCATGCGCACACTTTTTAAGCATAATAACTAAAAGCAGGGTTGTTACCAAACTCAAGTTAGCAAAGGTTTGAGCGTTTTGAAATCTGGATAAAAGAGGTGCGTTCGGGAAACTTGAGATGTGAGTAACTGCCCATTTCTCAATGTGTGTTTAGTGAACCAGAAACACATGAGATGTTTCGTTTAGAAATTATTTTGGTGTTGCTTTCCTTTAAAAGTTATTTAAGAAACATTTCTAAATTAATTCTGTCACGTTTGAGTTTCTCAGTTTGTTAACTTATGGTTCTAAGACATCACATTTAATAATATGCGTCAAAATACAACAGATAGTTCCCAAAATGATGAGTAAAATATGAATAAGTAGTGAGCTATAAAAATCAATGTTTGGTATTTCCTTTTTTTATTTAGGCAATCAATCCTTCCCAGTAATGGAAAATACTAACTGCATAAAAACATGATACCTTCAACTTTTTGGTACTTATACAGTTATACGATGACTCCAGCTCAGACCAAAAAAGGAAAAAGTAATAAGTTAATGCCTAACTTTGGATGAATGATAATCTGAACCTTTCTATCGATCCATCTTCGTAGTTAGTTTTTGTGAAAAAACATATAAGCAACAAGTGAAAAAGTCTTTTGAGGTTTTTGTGACCAATGCCAGACAAATACTCAGTAAATGCTTCACCTGGTCTTGAGATCAAGCATAGATAGGCCTATGATAGCAATATAATTTCCTTTTTACTAACAATAGCAATATAATCAACCTCAAGTTTGCTATGATTTGTTAAAAAGAGTTCAAGGAGTGTGATCTACATGTATGTTGGTTGTTTCGAAACATTCCCTCTATGTCTAAGTATAGGTGCGCTGCAATATATGCTTCATCCTGTCGCCTGTTAATGTGTGTACACTTTGTGCGGTGGGAGTTTGGGGATGATGCACTGAACAACGTCCCACTCCCATTTTCTCAACAGGCACTGATAGATTTAGCGGTTTTTTTTTTTTTTTTTTTTTTTTTTATTGTTTTTATTTTTTTTTTTTTTTTTTTTTTTTTTTTTTTTTTTTTTTTTTTTTTTTTTTTTTTTTTTTTTTTTTTTTTTTCAATTTTTAAATCAACAAGCGTGAAACTGGTGAAAATTTGGACGAGAAACAAACTTTCATAGAGAAAAGGACACATCAGTTAGACATTCTAGAACTGCTTGCATTTCATATTTCATATTAATGATCTTCCAATTTTACAGAATTTCACCAAATTATGTGAATTTTACTGCTGTATTCAACGAAAAACATGATAAGAAAAATTACAAGAAGCAGTACAATGCTTACATGTGTCATGTGACAGATTCCTTTTGTGACAAGAATGCACTAATGAAGATAAAATAACATACAAACTATTTGAAAGCAATATTATACATCTCAATGTGGAACTCCCGACAAGGAATTCCACAATAATTCAACGATTGACTACATGTGAATATGAGATAGCAAAATGCTACATTTCAATCTTGAATTCCTGACGAGGTATTCAATATGATATCTATAGATATTTACATCAAATGAACATGTCCCTTCGGTCATTTACTGCAGCACATATAATACAAGTAGCTTTTTGCACAAGGTACCAATGCGAGTGCATGACAAACAATCTAAGTTTGATCTTGTCTTGTTTGACCCATTTTGTGGTCTATTGAGAAGGTGAGGATTCTGCACTGCTCTGATAAATTTCATCGACATGAGATGCAGGCACATATACTGCATGCTGTAGCGAACTATGGTTCCTCCCATAGATCACATATACAAATACACCTATCAGCAGCCATACCGATACCCTCATCCAAGTATCCGCTCTATCGATGACATAAAAATTAGATCATATAAGTATTTGACTTTCAAGAGTCAAATCTGGAGAGTAGGATGATAAATACTTGATTTAAAAACTAACCCAAGATTTAGCAGCAAATAAGTATTGATCAGAATCGAAAGGATAGGCAGAAGAGGGACCCACGGACATATGAAACCTGAACAGAACAAATAACACGTCTTAGAATCTACTTTATTAACTGAAATCAGAACACGATAGAAAACAAAAAATATTACCGCCTGAATGTCCAAAATTGTGTCGGGCATCATCTTGGTCTATAGAAGTAAGCACACCTAGACCGAATAATAACAAAAGTCCACCAATTCCACATACCGTCAACCGAATATAGCTGTTCATACAAGTGATAATGGAGTCAATAAACCTCACAGATAAGTCAAATTCAAGGTTGGATATATGAGGAATTCTTGCAGTTTAATTAGATGTATGTTATACTTATACAATAAACCAACCTAGGAATACCGAGATTTGAGGCTGAATATGTAAGAATGAATGCACCAACACATGTAAGCATTATAGTCCATCCTGCAATAGTTCTTCTCTGTTTCTCGTTAAATATGGCTGCAAAATTTACAAAACTTCCTCAGACCTTGAAATTTTTTATATTATTTTGGGTGATATTACGTGCATCGGTGCATGAAGGATAAAAGAAGCAAAAAAGTTATCAACCTTGAGCTGCTACTTTAGCAATTAGAGGAGATTCAGCCGATATTTCTCCTTTTTTGGATAAAAGTTGATCCTTCTCACCAGAAACACCAGTCACAGCCTTACTAATCTCAACATCAGTTTCCTCTGTACTAATAATATTGCTATAACGCAGTGAAACTGAATCTATTGCTGCCTGAAGCGAAGGAGGAAGTGGGACCTCATCTGGTGGAACATACCGAAGTATCAACACTGATATTGCCACCATTGTGAATGCAAGAAGCGTACCGACACTAACCTGCAACACAAAAAATTGTTGAACACCTTATAATTCAATAAAACTATATACAACTTCTGAAGGAAAAGCTGCTTCATACCATGCCTGCCAACTGCTCGACATCCATGGCAAATGCTAAGGTGGCAGCAACTGTACCAGTCAGAATTGTGCTCTTGGTCGGTACCTGGGTGCGCTTATTCACATCCGAAAAGAATGATGGCAACAAACCGTCTCTAGCCATTGCCATCAGGATTCGTGGCTTCAACACAGAATATCTCAGTAAGTCCAAAAACAAATAAGAAAAACTTATTTAGAAAATTGAGTTGTAAAAAATTATGCGTTTACCTGAGGCAAAAGTGAGCCCATCAAAGTTGAGCAGAGAGCAGTTACAGCTCCGATAGTTATGATATACCTGTAAAGTAAGTATTAGCACTTTGACCAATTAAGCAAATAAGACACAATTAAAATTTGATTAAACCAATAATTAGTTACTTACGCGGCCCATTGAATACCATGACTTGCAAATGCAGAAGAGATAGGGGTGTCAGGATCCATTGCATAATAAGGTACTAAACCAACGATAACAGCCGACACCAACATATATAACATGCAGCAAATTGATAGTGCAGCCCCAATACCCAAGGGCAAATCTCGTTGAGGATTTTTCACCTCTTCTGCTGTACTGGCAACTGAATCGAACCCTATATATGAAAAAAAGACTGTAGAAGCACCAGCAAGCATCCCATCTATTCCAAACGGGAAGTATCTATCACACCAGAACAACAAAATATAAAAAATAAGAATAAGAAAAACTGATATTGTTGATGAGCATATCAGGGTACAAAGGTAATGTTATTACCCAGTAGAAAGTTTATAGCCAACCCATCCGCTCTTGAACCCTAGATATCCACCGGCTATAATAACAAAAATCATGGCACATATGTTTGCAGTAGTCACAATCGATTGCACAAAGGTGCTCTGCCACATAAATTGAAAACCAAGTTTAAGAATAGTTTTAATAAAACGTAGGGAGAAAATCTTCTATAAAATTTAATATCTACCTCCTTGATTCCCACACATAATAGTGCGGTAACAGTAAACACCAAAAGGGCTGCACACGGGTCTACCACAATACCAAGCCCGGGGATAGTATGACGTGCGAGAAAATATGGTAAACTATCTGGGCCTCCAAATAGCAATGCCTAAACAAAAAACATAATATTTGTATTATAACCCGAACAACTTATGATGAACAGAAAATAAACATACTTATAATGTAAAGTGAATGTACCAGATTAGGGGAAATGCCACGAGCTACTGTGGATCCTCCAATTGTATATTCCAAAATTAAAGCCCATCCGATTATCCAAGCAAGGCTGAAAATATACAAAACTGTAATTATCAGCATCCACAAAATTTTAGGATCTTTAACGTATTAGGAACCCTGACATTGAATAAACATACCCTTCTCCAACACAGATGTAAGAATAATGATACGCACTTCCGGCAGAAGGGCAGCGACTTGCCAGCTCAGCATAACAAAAGGCAGAGAGAGCAGCTGCTATACCGGCTATCAAGAAAGAAAAGGCCAAAGCAGGACCAGAATGTTCTCGAGCAACTGTACCCACAAGGATGTAAACTCCAGCTCCGATCGTTGAACCAACACCTGATACATTTCATAATCCCGAAATAAGCATTTAGTTGATTGACACATATCCGTATCAGTTAGCAACATGAAAAATAGTCCTTCACCTTACAAGATTGGATATTTATACCAAAGCGAGAGTGTTGACTAAAAACATTTTCTCTAACTTCTTTTAATGACTTACTATGAAAAACAACACCAAACTTATCAGAATATTACTATATTAGTGTGAAGAACCATAAATGTTAAAAGGCTTTGTATAAGATTGCTGATCCGGTTACTGCTTTTTACGAATATATCTACTTTTGGTTTTAAGTATACGTTCAAAACTAGTACTCAATTTGACTAGCAAATAATCAATCATATAAGCAGTTTGGGTGAGGCATACCAAAGACCCAAAAAAAGTGCTTATCTGCTTATCAAAAAAGTAAAGGAATCAAATCATACAAATCCAAAACCATCCAATCTAAACTAGACAACCAGCTTCCGCTTATTTTTAAGCAGATAGGAAGTTTGGAGTATTTCTCCATCCAAACAGCTTTTGCTTATCTGCTTAAAAATAAGTGGATGGTAAAACTTTTTACAAATAGAATTGAGATTTATTGCAATTAAAAAAAAAAAAAAAAACAAAAAAAAACAAAAAAACTCCAATCCAAAAGTCCGTATTTCCAGAAGCATTAAATTATTAAACAGCTTACAAGTGCTTATTTTTAAGCAGAAAATAAGCAGAAAGTTATGATATAATAATAATACCAATGGCAATGAGATGAAGAACAGATAATTCTTTAGCCAACTGATGATGTCCAGAATCACTAGACTTTGAATGTATCGAATCAACTCTTTTCCTTCTCACCAAACTTCTAAATCCATCACCGAATTTTGAACCCCCACCTTGATCAACATAACCCCCCATCAATCAAAATATACAAAATCTTTTCTGGGTTTTGTTCAGGTCACAGAATCTTAACTGCCAGCCAGAATACAAAATGAGATGCTACTATGTTTTTATTAGATTCTGTCTTATACAAGATTCAGAAACCCTTCCCCCGATGTGGGTGGATTGGGTTTTGCTGGCTGACAGAGATTCTGTAGATCCCGATATGAGACGTAATCAATGTTGTTGGGCTTTTGTGTATGTGTGTGTATTTTGTGTGTGTGTTATTTATGTTTGTTTGTCTGGTAAATACGCATTTGAGTAAATTACATAGATGGTCCCTGTGGTTTGCTCAAAGTTTCAACTATAGTCCCTGAAACTTTAAAGTTGCATGGCACATCCCTATCTCTGAAATAAATAACACTCGTGGTCCCTCCACTTAACTGGTGTTAAGAGGCTTCCGTTATATTTTACATGTTAGCCCTCATGGTTAATGATCGTTTGCATCGTTTATCCTTTATTATAACGACCGTTTATAATTTAAAGTTTTTCGACTTTAGGTACGTTTTTCGCATGTTTTATCCGTTTTTATAGGTTTTCATCCGGTTTTATCCATTCTCGTCCATTTTTATCCGTTTTTGTCCGTAAGCCACCACCACCACCAATTAAAAAAATCAAAAAACAAATTTAAAAAAAATCAAAGAAGAAACCAAAAATAATTATCGATTTTTTTTTTTTTTTTTTTTTTTTTTTGTAATTTTTTTCAGAATTTTTTTTATTTTAGAATTTTTTTTTAGAAACTTATTTTACCAAAAATAATTTTTGAAAAAAAATTTTCGTAAAGAAATTTAGAAAAAAAATAGAAAAAAAATTGAAAAATAAGTATGCAAAAAAATTTCGAACAAAAAATTTTAAAAAATAATTATCGAAAAAAAATCTTAAAATATTTGAAAAATAAAATTCTTTACGAAAATTTTTTTCGAAATTTTTTATAGGAAACTTTTTTTTTATCCGTTTTTTGCATGTTTTTATCCGTTTTTATAGGTTTTCATCCGGTTTTATCCATTCTCGTCCATTTTTATCCGTTTTTGTCCTTAAGCCACCACCACCACCAATAAAAAAATCAAAAAAAAGTATTTTTAAAAAAAAATCAAAGAAGAAACCAAAAATAATTATCGATTTTTTTTATTTTTTTTTGTAATTTTTTTCAGAATCTTTTTTATTTTAGAATTTTTTTTTAGAAACTTTTTTTACCTAGAAAAAGTTTCAAAAAAAAAATCGATAATTATTTTTGATTTTTTTTTTTTTTGAATTTTGTGGTGGTTGACGAACAAAAACGGATAAAAATGGACGAAAACGGATAAAATCGGATGAAAACCTATAAAATGGACAAAAACGGATAAAAACATGTGAAAAGTACTTAAAGTCGAAAAACTTTAAATTATAAACGACCGTTATTATAAAGGATAAACGATGCAAATGATCGTTAACCATAAGGGCTAACATGTAAAAGAAAATGGAAGCCACTTAATACCAGTTAAGTGGAGGGACCACGAGTGTTATTTATTTCAGAGATAGGGACGTGCCATGCAAATTTAAAGTTTCAGGGACTATAGGTGAAACTTTGAGCAAACCACAGGGACCATCTATGTAATTTACTCTACCCATTTTTATTGTTGTTTATTATTACGTAATAAATAAAGAAGCTCTAGTTTCTAGGTATGGCTGTTATTGGATGATCCGGGCCCATTTCGGGCGGTATGTTGGATTTTTCTATTCCTCCTTTTCATCTCATCAATAATTTAATCAAGTCAAGTGGCTAGACACAAACAATCATGGCTCGTGGGTGAGGTCAGTGAGGGTGATACCCGACCTCCATGGCATCCGGTAGTTTTATACTAGGTCAATGATCACGTCACGTTTCGTCACATCGTCATATCAACTTTCTCTATCACCTCCATAATCTTTCATTAAAATAACTACTTTTATACATACATATCTCATAAAATATCACACATACACTCACAAATCAAATACTAAGTAATAAATAATAAAAAACACAAAAGAGCTACAAATGACACACCACCCAATTCGGTCAGACCTTTTAGTGTGCTTTTTTGCTCTACTCACGCACCGCAACAACACCCCCCAATAGACTCACTCGTGAGATTGTGTGAAAAGTCTCAATAATGCGTTATTGTTGAGAGCAATCATAGAGTTACACAATTTAGCTAAAATACATTTTCAATTTCTATGAAGAGGAATTACTCGAAGGAAAATGTGCAAAACTTATCCTTTAAATTTACCTATGCTTGCAGACGAAGCGTTTAAATTAAAATTAAGAACGATTTATGTAATACAAATGTTATATAAATAGTCCTTATCAGTTATCTTAATTTACGAAAATCATCCATGACTACAAAGTTTGATATTGTTTTTCCATGTTTTCAACTTTAATATAAACTTTTTTAACTTATATTTAATTTATAGCAAAAATTAATTTTAAGTATAACTAACCTTTTAGTACTTAGTTGATTAAACAAGCTTTTACATCAAATGTAACTAAAAGTTTTGGGATCATGATTTTTAATTAAATAAATACAAATTAATAAACTCAAATACGATATGATTTTTAAATTAACTCAAACATAAAAATAATTTTAACTCTACCTAAGGCACCAACAATTAGATTAGATAAATATAAATGATAAGGATAAAAAGTTGATGATCCCATCGCAACATGCGGGTTCGTCCTCCTCGTTTTTAACAATTTTTAATTTTTTTCAAATGACTTCAAAGTTTTAAAGGAAATCGATGTTCAAATTTTGTTAGGTAAACATTTTTGGGATGATCGAAAAAAAAATTTAAAAATATAAAAAATGTTACCTACTAAAATACCAGTTAGACAACCTACATCAAAGGAGTTAGGATTTTAATGCAGAAATTCTAAAAAATGATTTTGTTAAGTCTTTCGCCACTTGCCTAGCATGGAAATAGAGTAGTTGGAGGCTATGTTTGATAAAGAAAACAATTCATTGACGATCGTATGTTAGTGGGTGATCTTTATGTCTTAAAGTGTTGGGTGTCACTGTTACACCCCAAAACCGGGTTTTTAAGTATTAAATAATGATAAAGTGTCTTAAAATAGTTTGACCAAGACTTTATATGTTTGAAGGTATAATATGATTGGTTAGTCAAATTGTGGTAAATTGAAAGTTAAACCCGTTAGTCAAACTATAAGTCAAGATATTATGTAAAAGTTTTAAAATTTTGGTCAAACCAGGAAAGGGGCGTTTCAGTCACAGCGTTGGAGAGACGCCATCCGACGTGTCACCGCGCTATAGCAGCGCCACCACACCGATGCCATCCTGCGCAAAGCCAACGCCAAGCCCTTGGCTTAATCCAATGAGGAAAATGTTTGAAAGATTTGACTCTTGGGCTTTCAACGGTTAACTTTTTTATTATATTTTGAGAAAATTACCATAATGGGTCAGTCGCCTACGACTTATCATTTTTTAAACCTAAAATATTCAAAAGTCCAAAATACATCGGGCGACTGGGCAACTTGTACGACGCAACCACAAGCCAACAAGTGTCCAATTATTGTAGGTGGATTAATCTTTATTGTTTAAGGACAAGTGTCNTAATTTTAGCTCTGGAAAGTGATAAGTCGTAAGACGAGTGGTCTATTTTAATAATTTTCCCATATATTTTTTATGCCACATTTATATACATCATACTCCTTTTATACCAGTTTTCATACAACTTCTTTTATCCTCTCTAACAAATACTCCAAATAATTCAAATATTGTTAAATTTGAATATGGATGGTGTATACGAATATGATGATGAAGGTATTTGTATTTGATGAAAACTTATTAGTATCATCAATCGTTGCAACAACAAGAAACTGAAAGTTCACGCTCTCTTAATCTGATAAACCGTGAACATGATGTTGTAGAAAAACATTTATCGGGCGACTCTTTTGATGGTAATCCAAAATATTCGGAATACTAATTTAGGCATCGATATCGTATGAGCAGGAAACTATTTTTAGAAATAGTTGAAGGTATATCTACTTATACTTCCGATCCTCTTCCCGAACATTTTAATTTCTGTAGCGCCCGACCCAATTGCACATGTTAAATGTGTATTAGTCCTATTATGAAATGCACTTACGCCATACTCCAATTGGCATACGACTCAACACGCGATTGTTTAATTTTTTTTTACTATGTTCATTATTGATTTGCACATGTCTCAGTTTTTAAAGAAATCAGACTTTAATGACATTTAAATTTCATATGCTACAAATAAATGGGTTTATGGGTTTTCGGAATGATTGTAAGCATTGATTGTGTGCATTGAGAATAGACAAACTGTCTGAAGGCATGACACAGGCAATATGCAAGAGGTGATAAAAATATATCCAACTATAATACATGAAGATTGTATGATTTGTGAATTTGGCATGTCTTTTTTGATGTAGTAAATCCAAATAATGACTTTAATGTTTTAAGTTATTCTCTGTTATTCGATTACCTTATTGATGGCATCGCTCATGTGGCTCTGTTTGAAGTAAATAGAGTTACATATGAAAAAGTGTATTACCTAGCCGACGAGATTTACCAATAGTGACATCTTTTTTCAAATCATTTACGATGGCACGAGACGAGAAACATGGATTCTTCAAGAGACGACAAGAAAGTGCAAGAAAAGATGTTGAACGAGATTTTGATGTCCTTCAAGAGCGTTGGAAAATTATACAACAATCGGCGCGTGCTTACACTATCAACAAGCTACGAAGAATCATGTATACTTTCATCATGTTGCATAACATGATTTTGAAAGATCAAAAGTTTGCGATAAGTGAATTCAACTTAGTCCGCCACAAAATATACAACGTACTTGGATTGAAAGATGCGTTATGCGACGAAGGAAAGACAAAAAATTACGTGATAAACAAACATACAAAACTCTTTAAAGAAATATTATAAACCATCTTTGGCAACAACGATAACAACAAAATAGTTTAATCATAATTTTATATATTTTTATTATTTCGGTTTTTATTTATTTTTCTTTTAATTTTAATGAATTAATAGTTGGTTTAAAAAAATAAAAAATAAAATAAATTGATGGGCGTCAAAAAGAGTGTTTTGGCTTGAGCTATGAGTTAGAGTGTTTTTAAGCATATGAGTAAATATGAATGTTTTACTAAAGTGATATGACGTAACACAAAAAAAAAGTGATGACATAAGACATGACAGTATGACACCTGATGCCTTTAAGCAATGTTTTGAAAACCGGAGTTTAATCGACCCGGTCAAGTCATCGGATTACGATTCAACCGATTCGATCGCTGGATCAACCCGGTTTCTATTAAAGAAAAAAAAAAAAAAAAGCCGGGTTTCGAGAAACGGGTTGATCCAGGTCACTTAAAACTCAACGGGTCTAACCGGTTAACCTCTTTTCAAAACTGATTTTTTTCGACCCGTTTTTAGCCCGAACCGATTCAACCGGTTAAGCCGACCGGGTCGACCTGGTTTGAAAACATTGCTTTTAAGGGTACAATATAGCAAAACCTATAAATAAAGATTGGGTTGTACTATAGTAACCCTCTCTGGTGGAAACCCTCCCTAGAGTAGGGTACTGTAGCTACAGTAATTTTACTGTAGCTGCAGCTTTTTTTTTTTTTTTTTTTTTTTTTTTTTTTTTTTTTTTTTTTTTTTTTTTTTTTTTTTTTTTTTTTGTTT